>PVLA01013106.1:27014-39265 GCA_004027455.1 Hydrochoerus hydrochaeris | reverse complement strand
ATTTTTAGGTTATAAATCCTCTTGTCATCTTCCAGCCTTTGTATCATTGCTTCCTGGTTCCTTGTTATTTTTAAGAGATCCTTCCTTTCACAATCATACTTTGCAAATCTATCTTCAAGTTTTGAAAGTTTGCCTTTAGTTTCTGTTAAAAGGTTTTGCCAGCTTTCAATGGAGTTTTTAATTTCCTGATATTCTCTTTAGATCTGTTTCATATATTCTAGATTTTGTTTATATTCTTCATCAAAGGCTTCTCTTCTTTCTCTGGGTTCCTCTATTCTTTCATTTGTGTCTACTTGAGGATTACCCAGGACTTCTTTTATTAATCTTCTTATATCTTGCTTCACCTGAGTTAGAATTTCAGATTTAAATTCGACGATGAGGTCACAGATGTATTTCTTTATTTCCGATGAGGCTGTCTCTGACATTACAGGTCTGCTGCTCTCAACCTCCTCTGCATTTACCTCTGTTGGACTCACTTTCCCTGGTTCCGCAGTTGGGGACCTTTTGCATCAACAAGTTTATGTGTTCCCTGGGGATGCCACTGGCTCAGAAAAGCCTCGTCCCTGGCTATTGGGTTTCAACCAGGGACGTGGCCCTGCCTGAGCAGATCCCACCAATCTGCTTTGGACCAGGAGTCATCAGCAGACACTGCCTTGGGTTTTGATTCAAGCAGGCCCTGCCCAACTCCAAAATGTCACCCAGCCAGTCCTCCCAGTTTGGGGAACCCAGTTCCCATCACTCACCAAAGTTCGTGCAGCTTGACTGGCTGTTTCCACTCCCTGCCCCAGCGCCTCCTCCAGCCGAGGGTCTGGAGCTCAGCAACCCCCCGCTCTCAGCAGGGCCGCGATCTCAGCTTGATCGTGAGTCACCTGACTTTAAGATGTTCAGGTACAGTGATCGGGGCTTGCCCAGCTCCAGCCCTCTGTCCGTGCTTCTTTTTCTTCTTTCTTTTTTCTTTTGCTTTTTCCTCAGTTTCTTCCTGGGTCGTGAGAATTCCTCTCCTTTTGTCTGGCTTTCTCCATGTTGCCAGATTCCAGCGTCTGAGTTGTTTTTATTTTTTTTTTCCTCAGAGAGGCTCTCTTATCATGCCACCACTCAGTCGGCCATCTTGCAATCTCTGGTTTTTTCTTTCACAGACTGCTGGAAGGCTCAGTCTCCCCATTTGTATATCTCCCCAAGACACAGGCAGGCACGCACACATGCACCCATGCACATGGTTCCTATTCATTCAGAAGAATCCACTGAGCCTGGCACTTTGCGGTTTTGGGGTGACTCATAGGGGTTATCAAGTGAGAACAGAGATTGCCGAGGGCAAGGCTTACACTGCAGGGACAGTCAGACAGGTGTCCCCTGGATGGGGCAGGTTCCAGACTCAGGACACAGGAACTTTCTCCGACGCGTGTCATTGTGCATCTTCTGGCGGCCCAGAAAGTTCCAACTCTTCATTTCCCCAACTCCAGGCTCCTTCTGCAGCTGCCCAGCCTCAGGATGGTGACGACACTGCTGCTGCTTTCCACGCTGGCAGGCCTTGTTGCAAAGGCTGAGGGCCAAGCGTTCCATTTTGGGAAGTGCCCGGACCCCCCGGTGCAAGAGAATTTTGACGTGAACAAGGTATGGTAAAGGCTGACCTGGTATTTCCTGTGTCTTGTTCAAATAAGCATCCCACTCTAGGTCTGGATTTTTGTTGTTTGTTTTTGAAATAGGGTCTTACTATGTGGTTCAGGCTGGCCTGGAACTCACTAGGTAGCCCTGGCTAGCCTCAAATTTCCATCTAACCTCCTGCCTCAACCTCCCTAGTTCTAGGATTACAGGTGGGCACCACTACACCTGGCTTGGAGCCCCAGTTTATTATGCTACTTTAACTTCCATGTCAAGCATTTGGAAAGATGCCTATCTTACTTGGGTTCCCCAAAGCAGATTCCAAGGCCAGGACAGGGTGGGGAGTGGGACAGGCAGTTTAGGCTGATGATTCCAAAAGCACAAGAGGCCTCATGGGAAACTGAGCCCCAAAAGGCAGCGAAGTGATAAAGTGTGAACGGAGAGGCTCAATCCTGGTGGTATGGTTTGGAGAGAAGTGCAGAATGCACCTCAACTTACCCTGGGGTGGATGCCAGCAGGCCAGGGCTGGGGACAGCCTGGAGCCGGCCAAGCCCTCAGAGAGGAGATATGGGGTTTCCAGCGAGGTGTGTGTATGGGAATTCCTGCTGCAGGAGAGAACACGGACATGTGGGAGGGGGCAATAACTGGGGCTGCTATGGTATTATTAGCCCATTCTGAAGAATGCCCCCCACTCCAGGTGACACAGCCAATAATGCAAGTAGGGTCCAAAAATGAGGCTTCCCCACAATTGCAGGATATACCTCGGGTTACTCCAGCCCTAAGAAAGGCCAGAATTCTGCAAGGGCTCTCTTACTACCTGTGCTAAAAAGACATCTGTTTATAGCACAATGTGCTGCACGCCTGTCATCCCAGCACATAGGAGGCTGAGGCAGCAAGATCCCTGTGAGTTCAGGGCCAGCCTGGGCTACATAGTGAGTTCAACACCAGCCTGAACTACATAATGCGACCCTGTCTCAGATAGATAGGTAGATTAACGATAGACAGACAGACAGATAACCAGCTCCCCCATGAATTGCCTTTCTTCCCAGGATGGGAGCAGAAGGAGCAGCAGAAAAGATCCAGAGAATCTGAGTTCCATTTTAATTTTGGGGTATCTCCTAGACATTTTGAGAATTATACATGTTCTATATTTACAAAAATCCTTTGAGAACTAAAATTGAATTTTTAAAATACAAATTTTATTGTTTGAGTTTTATTGTATTAGTTCACATACCATACCACTGACTTACTTATTTTATTTATTTATTTATTTTGGGGCCAGGAATTGAACCCAGGGCCTCATGCTTGCTAGGCAAGTGCTGTGCCACTGAGCTACATCCCCAGCCTGACCACTGACACTAAAGCAGCTTTTGCTTTCAGTCATTTTTAGTATATTCGCCATTGTGTGACCACATTACAATCAATTTCAGAGCATTTTCATCATCCTCAGACCATCAGCGGTCACTCTCTCACCCTCTGACCCTTCCGGCTCCAGGCAGCCAACACTCTGCTTCCTGTCTCTGTAAATCCACCTATTCTGGACATTGCACAAAAGTAGAATCACAAAATACGTAGTTTTTGTGACTTTTCAGCATCATGTTTGCACAGCTCACCCACCTTGGGGCATGTATCAGTACCCATTCCTTTTTATGACCAAATAATATTCCACTGCATGGATTATGCCACATCTATCCATTCACATTTGCATTATTTCTTTTTTTTTTTTTTTTTACTATTAGGAATCATTCTTCTATGAACATTTGTGGTCAAGGAGTTTTAGGGGCAGGGAGATCTTCATTTTTGGTTCCCTCTATCATAATTAGGATAGAATTGCTGATGTGGTAACCTCATGTTTAAGTTTTTGAGGAATAATTATTGTACTATTTTTCAAAAAAAATCTGCACCACTTTGCATTCTTACCAGAAGCATGTAATTCTAATGTCTTGGTGTCTTTACAAATATTTATTGTGGTTTTTTTGACTATGGTCATTTTAGTGATGTGGTATCTCATTGTGGTTCTGACTACATTTCCTTAATGACTAATGAATTTGAATATCTTTGAATACACTTATTAGCTATTTGTGTATATTTATTAGCATCTCCTTTGTATATCTTATTTTCAAATTCTTTGTTCATTTTTTTGATGCCAAACATTTATTTGCCAAGGTGACAGCCCACTGACTAAATATTTTCTAAATGATTCAATATGGAATTCCAGGAAAAGTAGGCAGTGGTTTACCCATTTTAAAATTGAGTTATTTATATTTTCAATATTGAGATATGAGTTCTTCCTATATTCTAATTATACATCCTTCATCAGATATGTGACTTAGGAATACATTCTATGGAATTTTTCATTTTATTGACTTGCCCTTTGAAACAAAAAGTTCTTACTATAGCCGGACACAATGTCACACACATGTAATCCCAGCTACTACCGAGCTGAGGCAGGAGGATTGGAAGGCCAAGCCCAGTGGTGCAGATTTTTTTGAAAAATAGCAAGATGCTGTCTCACAAAAGCAAAACAAAAGGGATGGGGATATGGCTCCACGGTGGAGTGCTTGCCTACATGGGTGAGGCCCTGGTCAATCCTCACACACACTCACACACACACACACACACACACACAGTGTTTTTCTGATTGATGAAAAGATGAAATCTGGTTCATCTACTTTCTTCTTGGGTTGCTTGTGCTTTTGCTATCATGCCAAAAAAACACACAAAAAAGTCACTGTCTAATGCAACATCACAAAGATTTACTCATAGATTTCAAAGAGCTTTACAGTTTGTGTTCTTACATTTAAATCTTTGATCCATTTTAGGTTAAAATTTGCATACTGTGTGATATAAAGATCCACCTTCATTCTTTTGCATGTGGATGTTCTATCGTCCCAGCACTATTTGTTGAAAAGACTATTGCTTTCCCTGGTAAATAGTGTTAATATCCTTATTAAAATCAGTTGACCACATATGTGAAGATTTATTTCTGGGTTCTCAATTCTATTGCATTGATCTATATGTCTAGACTTAGACTAGTATCAGACTTGATTACTGTAGCACTATAATAAGTTTTGAAATCAGAATATATGAGTCTTCCAATTTTATTCTGTGTCCTTTGAATTTCCACATGAATTTTAGTGTCATCTTGTCAATTTCTATAGAGGAACCAATTGCAATTTTGACAGAGATTATATTAACCTAAGAAACAATTTGGGAGAATATTGCCTTCTTAATAGTATTGTCTTCCAATTCATGAACATAGGCTATTTTTCCATTTGCTGAAGTCTTCTTTAATTGATTTTAACATTATAGATTGTTCAGAGTATAAGCTTTGCATTTTTAGTTAAATTTAATCATAAATATTTTGTTCTTTAGATGCTATTGTAAATAGATTTTTAAAATTCCATTTGCAAATTGTTCATTGCCAGTATATAAACACAGTTGGTTTTCACCAATCTGTTACCCTTGCCAGACTCATTTGGTTTAATTTTTTTTTCTTTTTTTAGATTCCTTAGGATTTTTCTACAAAAATATAACATCCCTAAGTGGAGATAGCCCTACTTCCTCCTTTTTGGATTCTTTTTAAACATTGAACTCTTCTTATATAGATAAATTATGACCTAGAAAGATTAAGAGGGCTTCACAGCAATATGAGACCAAAAAAAAAAAAAAATGTAACATGTAACTCAGCCTCTCACTTCTGAATCTCCTCTCTTCTGGGAAATCATGCTTCCTTGATTTTAACTGTGGAGAATGAAAGTTACTCCAATAAGAGAACAATAATTTTAAATCTGCTACAAAATAGAGCTCTTTTTGGGAAACCAGTCTGGGAAACCAGTTGGCCTTATTCACTGGTTCCTTAAGTAAAGGTTAAATTCGGTGGTGTCAGTTCAAAGTGGTGGCTTAATAAACAAGTAAGACATTTTCGGTGGTGAATGTGGACCACTCTCCTGCGCAGAGCCATGTGACTGGAGCAACACTGCCCTCTGTTTGCAGCTCGGTCTCCACTCCTGTTCTGACTCCTTAAAGGTGAATGAGTCTCTAGCCTCGCTCTGATTCTAAATTTCTAAAATAACTTTAATTAAGTTTTTTGACTAATATGCTCATAATTCAAAATTCTGAAAGTGCCAAAGAGGGCTGGAATTGGCACTAGAGTTTCTTCCTAGCATGCATGAGGTCCTGGGTTCAGTTCCCGGCACTGAGAAGTAAAATAATAAATCATAAAATAAACACTAAAGTGAAAAAGCACATGGTGGTGCACGCCTATAATCCCAGCACTCAGGAGGCTGAGGCAAGAGGATTGTTGCAAGTTTGAGGCCAGCCTGGGCTACAAAGTGAGCTCAAGGGCAGCCTGAACTGCGCAGCGAGACCCTGTTTCAAAAAGACCAAAAACAAACAAAAAGTGAAAAAGAGCACACAAGAAAAGTTTTCCTTCCAGCTTTGTATACTTCCATTTCTCACCCCAGAACCAACCTACAAAAACAACGTATTGCATGTCTGTTGGAGACAAGGCGTATGTGTAAAAACAACTACAGATTCAGCTGTAGTAGACAGAATAATAGTTTCCCATAGTGTCCATGCACGAATCCCTGCAGGTTGTGATTCTGTCACTCTATATGGAAAACAGGGTTTTGCAGAAGTGACCAAATAATGAGTCTTGAGATGTCCAGAGTAGTCTGGATAGCCAGATGGACCAATCTACTCACATAAGTGATCTTAAACACAGAGAACCCTTCTGAGCTGTACTAGAGAAATTTCATAAAAGGGATAAATTAGAAAGATACATTATGGAGACAGTTTTTCCAGCTTTTGATGACTTTAACAAAGAAAGAAGGGGGTCCCCAGCCAAGGAATGCTCTGTGACTTGGAAAAGGCAAGGAAACTGATTCTCCCTGGAGCCTCCAGAAAGGAACAGAGCCAACATCCCAGCATTAGTCAGTGAGTGTGGGGCAGATTTCTGGCTTACAGAAGTAAAGATAATAAATGTGTCCTGTTATAAGCTTGTGAAGATTTATTATACAGCATTTTCTTATGATTATTATTACAGTAGCAACTGAACCCCAATACAATAAGCTTTTCTCCCATTCTTAGATCTGAGGTCTAATAGAGCCCAGGTACATTCTGTACCTGGCTCTTTTTTTCATTATATCTTTGAAGTAATTGTATGCTGCTCTTTTTAGAAAAGATTTCTAAATTCCATTGAGTGAATTCACCATCATTTATTCAGTGCTCATTTAGACTGATTGCTGTCTTTTACTGTTACAAACAGTATTGCAATAAATAGCTTTACACATGCATCATTGTTTATATCAAGAGATACGTTGCCAGAAGTGAAACTCTTAGGGCCAAAGAGCACAGGTGTTTTCAGTACTGTTAGATTTTGCCAAGCTGCCTGCATGGAGGTTATAAGTTTGTACAGTGTGTGTGAGGCTCGTGTAGCGGTGTAAAGGTGTCTGTTCCCTCCCTTCATGGCCACAGCGGCAGCTTCTTAAAGTTGTTGCCACGCACTCAGAGATAAATGTCCTCTCCAGCCTGCGCACCTGCCGAAAGTGGTGCTGAAATGTGACCCTGCATGGGTCACATGAGGGAAAGTTCAACCAAGCCGAATCTCCTAACACTGCCACCTGAGTCTGTTCCAAATTCAAGGACACCTGGTAGGCTTCCAAAATGTTTGAGATAAAAGGTACTTTCCATTATGCAGACAGATCTCTTCCTTTTGGAGTCTAGAATTTCACACAGGTTTTGGTGGAACAGGACCCTGAGAATGTGTCTGAAAGAGGCGCCCTTTAGGAGCAGGATGTAGCACTCAGCTGGTGCCCAGGCCTGCGATTGGCTGATACTGGCTGGAAGCGGGGTGGTGCTGGGTTGCCTCTGGGAACAATGCGGCCCATTCTGCTGGTTTCCCCAGGAAAGGGCTCTGCCTCGGAAAGACACGATGGGGCAGAGTTCGCAGGTCCCCAGAGGGCCACGGGATTTTGGTCTTTTATTGTCCTCTCTGCAGTATCTTGGAAAATGGTACGAAATTGAGAAGATCCCCGTGAGCTTCGAAAAAGGAAAGTGTATTCAGGCCAACTACGCACTAAAGGAAAATGGAAACGTCAAAGTGCTCAACCAGGAGTTGAGGTGAGCTACTGTGCCCGTCCAGAGCCGGCTGCGGTGCTGCCCTGGAGTGACTGGGTATTCATGAGGTAGGAGTTGGGGAGGAAGTGGCTGTCACCAAAGCCAGGCAGGGACAGGACTAGAAGGCATTCATTCATTTCCTTTACCACTTGTTGGGTATCGCCTGGATGCCAGACCCTGGGAGAGGCGCCAGGAATCCACAGAGCTCTTGCTCTCACTGCAAAGCTGAGACAGCAAGACATCAGGACCATCTTGTCTGATCCTCAGACAGAGAGAAGCTTTTCTGTCTCCTCACAGAGGACGATGGTTTTTCCCATCTCCAGGCAGTTTTCCTAAACTCTTTCTTCCTGAACAAGAATCAAATACCTGCGGCACACATGCATATCCTAGGTCGTGTAAATAGAATATCCTACAGAGGTGCACATTGTTATCATGGAGGGCTTCTCACACTGACACTTGTTGCAAAGATTTACATTTTGGAAAGCAAATGTAAACTTAAAACATGCCCTAGGGAAAAGTCTTCCTACCCATCCTCCATCAACAAAGATAACTGCACCAGCAAATGTATCCAGGCATTTCCTACGTGCAAGGCTTTGTTCTCTCCCTGGATAGACACGTAACATGTGGGTATATACGTGTCTGTATTAATATATGTACATGAATATGTATTCATTTAATTTCTGTAACAACCCTGAAGTAGGTGCTGTTGTAAACCTCATTTTTGAGACTTTTGGGCGGGGGGCAGTACTGGGAATCAAACTCAGGGCCTTGTGCTTGCCAGGCAGGCACTTATGCCACTGAGCTATATTCCCAGCCCCCTTAAACCTCATTTTTATAAATGAAAAAAATTAGGTACAAGGGGTAACTTGATCAAGGGTCACAGAGCTAACGGTTCTGGAGGTTCCAGTTCAAGATCAATATTCTTTAGGTCTCTGGTGAAGGTGGCCTCATGGTGAGAGTGTGTAATGGAGAAAACCAACTTGGGAGCCAGGAAGTAGTAGAGAGACAGGAAGAGGCCAGGGATCCACAGCTCACTTCAAGGGCACACTTGAGGTGACTTAAGGACATCTGAAGTTTCCACCCCTTCCCAACAGCATCACCCTGGAGACCAAGTCTTTAACACATGAAACTTTAAGGGGACAAACCAGAGCAGGCCTCAAAGTTGGAATTGCCTCATTTCAAATATTTTGTCCCATTCTAAGACCAGGAGTCAACAGTAGAGTCCCCAAATCCACGAGGATCCCCATTCCTCCTTTGGAATTGGCCCAGAGTCCAGTTTAACCATATGCTGGGTTGAGTTGCTCTGCCTCTAGGATTGTACCTGTTTGATACACAGAGCATATAAACAAAAGTTTGTTAACTCTGGAAAATGGTACAGTTTCTCCCTCCTGGGAGGACTGCAAAATAAGTAGAAGATGAGGCAGGGGTTCCCAGCAATGGAGTGCTCAGCCAGGGTCAGAGAACTTGCATGCCCAGACACCGGGGACAGCACTGGAAGATGAAGAAGAGCTCAGGCTCTTGAGTTCAGCTGCCTGGGTTCCGGTTCTGATTCTGCTATTCAGTGTGTTATTGTAGGTCAGTTAGGATCATTCTGTAGGCAGCAATAACAGGGCCACCCCTATGGGGCTGGCTGAGCCTTCAATGAAGCAACACACGTAAAGCTCTTAGAACACTGTTGGGCATCTAGTAATCATTTACCAAATAAGACTTTCCATGGTTAACCTGCTGCTACCTTTGAAAACAGAAAAGCATTTCCCCAAGAACAAGTTGTGAGCTTATGATCAGAGCCTGGCATTTTGAAAACTATTCTAGAACAAACTGCAAATGATGGTGAAAGGGGGGAGTGAACTAGGAAGAGCCTGGTTTGATGCCTTGTATGCAGATGGAAACAGACTGTGTCCCAGCTGCCTGATCACCAGGTGAGACAGTAGGGATCTGTCAGCCGCCTTGCATGGTGACAAAGAGATAATACATGTGGGAGTATCCCAGTGCATTTCCCAGCATCCCTTCCCTTTCATTTATTATCTTGTTTCTAGGACATCCAACACCACTAACCACAGCACTAACTTACAGACCTTCACACACACACACACACACACACACACACACACACACAGTTGCTCTAATTTTAATTCCACCTGCCCTCTGAAATACTGGTTGACTGGCAGCTCCTCTGTAGGCTCCCTAGGAGGAGCTCCCCGCCACACACACACAAAGCCTGAGTACCCTCCCTTCTCTGTCCCCAGCTTCATGGGGTCATTGAGTGTTAGCCAGAAATGGGCCAGATAGCTTCAAGAGGATGAAGGTATCTCATCCCAAGAGATGTGCCACCATTGTGTATTCTGCTAAGGAAGAAATGACACTGCCAATTCTATGTGTCAAGTGGCATTTCTTCATATTTAATATCACTGAGGTCTGGGTTCACCCAGGTATCACTGAGGCAAGGTCAGTGTGTCCTCGCTACCTGCTTTTCACTGGCCTATGTGAAATCTCAGGGTCTCAGCACTCAGGGCCCTTGTGGGACAGATGATGTCACAAGATGTCCCTGAGGCCCCAAGGGGGAAAAGCTGTTGGCCCTCCCAGCTCCTGCTCTGTTTTGCATTATTTTCAGTGACCAAAATCCGCTTTATTTGTTTCTTTGTCTTTGTATGTTTTTACTTCCTCTCTCTTTACAGCCTGGGAGTGGGACAAGCTTTCCAGGCCTTTGCTGACAACCCAAACAAGTGTTGAAGGGCAAGGGCCTAACAGGTCTCTAATTCCAGATCATTCTAATGTCACTTCTTATTATCACTCCACGACTCAATTCCTCCGCTTGATCTCAGTCACAGAGAAAAGCACAGGAAATGGAACTAAGATTGAGCACCAGAAGTCACCATGTTGGCCACCACCATCCTTAATGGCCCAAATCTTGCCTTTCATTGATTTTTGGTTTCAATGAGTTGGTTTTTTTCTTTGTTTTTTTCTTACTCAATACAGATCCGATGGAACCGTGAATCAAATTGAAGGTGAAGCCACCCAGAGCAACATCACAGAGCCCGCCAAACTAGGAGTTAAGTTTTTCCAACGTAAGTAGTGCCTTTTCTCAGGAAGTTTCGGGGACAGGGCCTATGCAAATGGAAGGCAAGAGCCGTGGGGTACCCTGTCACATCTGCGTGTCATCCATAGGAACTCAACACATAGTTGTTGAATGTATACCATGTAACACTGGGCACTGACATGCAGTGATGTGCAACATGGGGCTGGCCTCGACCTCATGGTATGTGTATTGTGCTGGACATTGACCAGCAGCCAGGAGACTTCCTGTAAACTATCCTCAGCGTGCAGTGAGGGCAAACATTCAGGGCAGTAAGAGACCCAATCCAGTCTTACTTCCCAGGGGAAACTGAGGTCCCCAAATGAGTAGTATTATTGAAACAACTAGCATGAGCTTGAAGGCAAGACATGACGAGACTGAAGGCCAGTCTGAGTCCTGCTTCTGCCACTTTCTAGTCATTGTCGGGACTCTGAGAAGTATTTAGCCACTGGCATCTGCCCTCTGAGATTTGAACTAAACAGAGAATGGATACAGCAGGCAGGGAAAGTATCCAATGTAAACTTTACAGCTGCTGTAGACACACACACTGGAGAATCTGGCCCAGGCCCATGAGGCTTTCTAATGTTGACAGCACCCTGGGACCCCCTCTCTCCCTGCAGGGGAAACACTGAAGTCACCAGTTACAAGCGAAGTCACCCTTAGATCCTTGCCTTTGCCTTCTTCCCTCCCCCTGGAATCCCCGGTGTGGGGCAGGGAGGAAGTTCTTGTTTATAAACCAAGGAAGGAACGTGGGGGAGGAAATAATTCTTCCACATATACAGTGATGAGCAAATAACGTACAAACCAGGGTGACCTCCCCGGGTCATGAAGATAAACCTAGTAGGGCATGTCCGCGAACTGTTCGGGGCTTTTGTCACAGTACTGGTTCTTGTCACTCTTACATAGAAGAGTTACACAGACGCTGACATGCAGGAAGGCTGGGTGGCATGGGCAGGCACGGATCTAATCAAAGTCAGTCTCCAAACTCTCAAATGAGATTTTCCCATGACATGGATGCAAAAGGGACAGTGGGTGGATGTGAAGGTTAAATGCCTTCTGCTCAGTCCAAATAAGGAAGCTTATGGTAGGGGCTAAAAGAAAGGCAGAAGCTGCTTGCTGGGGAGCCAAGAAAAAAGAGATTTGTTCTGGTTCAAGGGCTCTGATGTTGGTGCTAGGATCTTGCAGGCTGTATAGGAGATTGTGGGAAAGCACAGATGCTCCAAGCAGAATGAAAGGCGTTGGAGATTCTTGCGTAAAGCAACCTAGAGCAGGAGAGGGTATGTGGGATGCAGGACAGGGCTAAGGAGGCCTTGAATGCCATGCTAGAGAGTTTGCATTGCAGCCAGCCTGAACTGCATAGAGAAATCCTGTCTCAAAAAGACATACACGCACAAAACTAAAGTACAGAAAAGAGTTTGGGGTATGGCTCAGTCTGAAGGCCCTGGGTTCACTCCCCACT
>PVLA01013106.1:0-26914 GCA_004027455.1 Hydrochoerus hydrochaeris | reverse complement strand
CCATACTGGGTCCTGGCCACCGACTATGACAACTATGCCCTCGTCTACTCCTGTACCAACATCATCTGGCTTTTCCACGTCGACTACATTTGGATCTTGGGAAGAAACCGTTATCTGCCCCAAGAAACAGTGACCTACCTAAAAGATATCCTGACTTCTAACAACATTGACGTTGAGAAAATGACCGTCACAGATCAGACAAACTGCCCCGACTTCCTGTAAGGAGGCTCTGGGGCACGGATGCCACCACGCCCTGTCACTTCCTCCACTTTGCTTGCCCCGCCCCACCCGCACCTCACAGAACCACCCATTACGACCACTACAAACACAGACAGGGAAGTTTACAGAAGCCACTGGAGAAGAACTCGAGGAAAGCTGCTGGGACGCTTAGCCTCTGTCACCCTGCCACCCTGCCACCTTGCCATCAGTAATAAACATGTTGCTGACCCTCTGCGTCTCAGTGGACTCTGAGTCGGGGTGATGATGATGTTAGCTTTCTGCCACTCTGACAAAATAGCTAAAGTAAATGACCTGAAAGGAGGAATGGTTCAAACGAGGCCCCCACTCCCACCTCCTCCCAGCTGCCCATTAAGCTGTAAAAGCATCAGTTAGTTTATTGATGAAGAAGTGGGAGTTTTCCTGGCCCAAACACCCCTGAATGCCTCACTTCTGGACATTGCTGCCCTGGGGACAAACCCTTCAACACAAGAGCTTTTAGGGGACATTTCAGATCCAAACCATAACAATTACAGGTTTGTTTCTTGGTTGGTTGGTTCTTCATCATCATTATTATTATTATTATTATTAGTGATGTATTCTTAGGCACCCTTCAACGGTTACATCGAGGAAAAGCTAAGCTTGGAGCTGTCCTGGTTTAAAAGTCACACTCTTGCTCTGGCAGGGAAGCTGATGGCACAGGCACATGCTGCTGACCTGAACCCAGGTGTCCCCCGTTCTGCAGTAGATGCTCATCCAAGGGTGAGGCTGAGGGTTCCTGAGTCTATTGTGCAGTTTCCTTTTACTCTTATCAGGAAATCCCTAGGGTCGGGCTGAGGAGCAACCATCCTAGGGTCTGCGCGAAGAGGAGGGGGATCTACGCATGGGAGGATGCTGAGGATTGCTTTTAAAGAAGGTTAGTTTTTTCTGGCAAATGTGAGGTCCTGAGTTTGATTTCCGGTACCAAAAAAATTATTTCTGTGTGTTACTTTCCCTCAGTTGCTATTTTCTCAGGCCCAACTATACTCCAGAAACTAAAAAATACAGCCTCTTAGTCCTCCCCCAGGAGCTTGCAATCTAGCAAGGGAGACAAGCAAATAGAAAAGTCATTACAGCCCAAGGTGAGGACACCAAAGGCAGCGGCTTTGGAGGGTGCTGCCCGCCAGACACAGGCCACCCAGGTCACACAGCAGCCCCTTCCCTGCTCCGTCCCACCTTCCGCTGAGCGTTTATACCTTCTGACTTTTAAAATCAGAAACCCTCAGAATTATCACCCTACAATTTCACATAGCTCACATCAATTTTATAATCTGCTAACATTTGGGGAAATGAATAGAAAATTAAGCCCTTTGATTTAACTTTTTGCTTTTTTAAAAACAGGACTATAAAGTATCATTTTCCTTGAATATTCGAGACTTTTTAATGCTTTATGTTAAAAGTCACCAAAAAATCTTACTACATACAATTTTTGTTTAAATAAATATAAACTCGAAACATAACTTCCAGTTTGATGTCCCAAAAAGCTAAAATCCGCCGGGGAAGATGAGGAGGAGGAGAAGCTGGAAGCCTCTGGCAGGTTTACTGGCTGTCGGGTCCTGTGCTTTACCACACCACCAGCGAGGTAGGGCACTCAGCTCCTCTTCTAAAGCGGTTATTCCGTGCTGTTGAGGTGCCATCTGTCTTTTATCTCATTGCACAAAATAAGTTGGGATTTCATTTTTCCTAACGGCTGCCTGGTAACATCTGAGACAAGGCAATGCACTTGTTTGGTGCCTCGCCCAATACACAGGCTCAATTCTTCCACTAGAATGAATTACTGAATGGGTGGACAAGGGGATGGATTTGAGTTTTTCGGTGAAGAAGTGAAAGGAAACTATGAAGCAGATAGCAGGCAAAACTAAGCTTAAGAAAAATGTTGGTGACTCCAGAGGGCAGCAAATGGGTACAACGGGTCCAGAGGAAACATGAATGGGGAAAGAAAACAATTCAGAAGGGAGAGGAAGAGAAGCGAAGTGGGGCGTAAACAGCAAAATGGAGACAACAGTTCATAATAAACCCCACATTGCCGCCATCCTTTCCTACAGTCATCAACATGTCACCAGCTGTAGTTCAGCTGTGACTGCTTTGGTTGTTTCAAAACAAATCCCAGATAGCACATCCTATTACTTAGTGAGGAGCTACCTAAGTGTATTTCTCTAGCAATTATAGGCACGTCTTTAAAAATGCATGTCTTAGGTTCTTCAAGAACTTGGAGGATGTAATCTCTATGTAAGTTTAAAAATATCTCAACATAATCTAGATAAAAAGGAATATGTGCAAAAACATTCATCATACTCTTGTGGGTATTAGCCCCAACTGAAAGAAGCTAAACTAAAACTAGCAACAGTGGAGTTGGAGAAATGGGGTCATTAATTATGGAACAGCCACTTGATGTCATGTCACACATTCATTAAAATGTAAGAAGTGATGCTGGGCCTAGCGGTGCATGCCTGTAGTTCCAGCACTCAGAAGGCTGAGGCAGGAGGATTGCTATGAGTTGGAGACAAGCCTTGGCTACCTAGTGAGTTCCAGGTCAGCCTGCACTACATGGTGAGACCTTGTCTCAAAAACAAAAACAAAAAAAAATGGGAGGGCGAGAAGCCACCCAAGAATTGGTGCCTGCTCATCCGCACTCATTGCTGTGAAATCCCCTGCTGGGGACTTTGCAACACCACCCCCCCAGCTCAAATCTGGACAGTGTGCTTCTGAGGGACTATGACCACCTCCACCTAGGCAGACCAGAGACCACTGTAAAGCTCTTCTATCCCACTGTGATTTTACATCTGCTAGAGACGTAGAATAAGGCCCAGCAACCATGGTTACACCCTCTAATTCCCATTGTCCTTCAGCCCCACTCTTGACAGGGAACCACCAGCTCCTCTGCTTTCTCAAGCCTTGTTCCTTAGCTCCTTTTCACTGAACTCTGCCCCTTGCAAGTCCCTTCTTGACTTTCTCATTTCATAGCTCCCCCTTTATGCCTGTGACCCTATAAAAGACCTAACAGCCTATACAAGTGTTATTGGTCTGGCCTAAACCCAGGACGGTCCCTCTCAGATTTATTCTGAAATAAACTTGTCCCATTGAGCTTATACCTTAGTTTTTTCCCCTTGTTTCCTAACAGTTTCTGCCTCCCCACCCACTGGGCCAGGGCAGGTCCACCCGAGCTTTACACTACTGACAACCAGTCTACAAGCTGACTTTTGTGGATGGAGTAGAAAAGATCAATTGGAACTATCACAAGATGATGTGACTTTAAGAGAGCTGGGGAAACAATTGAAGCCTCCTGTGTCAGTTTGCTTTTTGTTGTTCTGACCAAAGACATGATACTCGCAACTTCAAGGGACTCACGGCTTTGAAGGTTTCAGTCCATGGTGGACTGGCTCCAAGGCAGAAACATCATGAGGGGAGGGTGTGGTAGCCCTGTTCAGGAAGGAGAAAGAGCAAGAGAGCCACAGAGACAGGAAGGGGCAAAGGACAAGAACATACTCTTCCAGGCTACATCTACAGTGATCCACTCCCTCCAACCAGGCCCCACCTCCTAAGAGCACATTCAGCCACAGACTCATCACTGGATTAATTCGTAAATGAGGGCTGTGTCACATGATCTAATCACCTTCCCAAAGCCCCACCTCTGATCCAAACCGTAACAGCCCTGAAACTATAAGGTCACATGTTCTGTTGTTAGTGATGTGCAACTCAGTTTGTGAGAGTGCAGAGGAGAAAAGCAGAGATCAGCAGAGATCCTGCACATATGTACCCCAAACCCTCTCAACAGCCGCTTCAGTCACTGGTGGCATTTAACACTCTAACTCCATTCCTGTGGGCCTTTGCTATTTTAGGTACCCCTCCTCGGATTTCTGCAAGATTATACACACACGCGCGTGCAGACACACACACATGCACACGCACACACACATGCACGCACACACACACACAACTTTTTTCCTGAGATAATTTAACTTAACTCAGTAGATGTTCCTTGGAACCAAAATAGCCCTAAGACAAAACTGTTCACAAAATAATGTTGAGTGGAAAAAAGGAATGCAGCATTTTAACTATGCTGTATTTATAGCTACATGAAAAGATGGCATAAAATCAGGAACTAAAAGTGAACAGAGAAAAATGAGAGCAATTAATGTGTTAGGTGGCCTTGTGGGAAGTTTTTATTTCTTTTTTAGTTTTTGCTACTGCTGTTGGTAGCATAGGCCTTAAAGTATACACAGACCCTAAAATCTCCTTTTAGTTCAATCTGACCCTCTGGGAAGTTTGATGCCAAAACCCCTTAACCCCAAATGGGCCTCTTCTTCCAACAACTACTTCAGACACTGAGGTCTTTCTGGTGTTTTCTCCCATCCCATCCTATCCATAATGTACCTGAGAGAAGGGCATGAGTTGCAAAATTCAGGATGTATTGGAGTTTTAAATTTCTCTATTAAAGCAATCTGTAGGCCATTCATGGGCCGCAGGGAGGAGAACAAGAAGCCAGCTACTTCCTGTGAGTCAGTGCCATGCTCTGGCCTCAGGGAGGACAACAAGACACCAGCCCCTCCCAGTGTGTGGGTTCAGAGACAAGAAGAGCCAAGGTTCCCCCTCCAATCCCAGTGAATGACCAGCTGATCTGGAGAAACTCAAACTGAGATGATAGCTATCGAAGTAAAATACAACTTAATGCTTGTAGTGTTTAGTGTCCACTGACTTTGCAGGTCTAGGGCCAGTAATCTGATCATCTGTTTAGAGGACAACAATATGCAGTGTAGCATGTATGCGGGATCTCCTTTTGAAGGTGGTAGCCATTGTTTATTCCATATTATCTTGTCTTAAAGTCCTGCATAATTTTCTTTGTTTGGTTTGATTTTTTTTTCTGTTTTGTCTTATTTGATTTTATTATACCTAATGGCATGGGCAGCTATTTAAAAGATTACAAGATATATTATGGTAGTTATTTTGGATTTACTATAATCTTGATGTCCTGTATTGTGTTTTTATTGCTTCTATTCTGTTCTGTTTTATTTTCCTATGCCTAATGGTATGGGCAGTTATTTTGAAGACAGC
Source organism: Hydrochoerus hydrochaeris (assembly GCA_004027455.1). Classification (NCBI taxonomy): domain Eukaryota; kingdom Metazoa; phylum Chordata; class Mammalia; order Rodentia; family Hydrochaeridae; genus Hydrochoerus; species Hydrochoerus hydrochaeris. The sequence goes on along the minus strand of PVLA01013106.1, from coordinate 21,607 downwards.
AAGAGGCATTATGGGCCGGGGGTTTAGCTCAGCGGCGTAAGTGCCTACTTGGCAAACACAAGGATGCAAGTCCGATCCCCAGTACCAAAAAAAAAAAAAAAAGAGGGAGAGGCATTATGGTAGCCATTGTTGATTTCCTATTATCCTGTTTTCAAGTCTTGTATCACTTTCACTGTTTTGTTTTGATTGGTTTTATTCTGTTTTATTCTCTTGGTTTTATTCTCTTTAAAATAAAAAATTTGGGGGCCAGAGATTTAGTTCAGCAGCATAAGCACCTGCCTGCAAGTGCATGGTCATGAGTTTGATCCCCGGCACCAAAAATAAATAAATAATAAAAATTTAAAAAAATTTTAAATAGAAAAGCAATCTATAACCAACAACTTCCTCTGTAAACTTCTAGAAGACATAAAGGGATATATCAAATAATTTTACTTTCAAGAGTGTCTGAATATAGTTTTATTTTGTAATTGACTTCTCCCAAAAGAAGTCATTTTCACCTTTATAAGTATGATAACTATGAAAAAATGCAGTGTATGTCAAATATAGTCAAGTTCCATGCCAAAATCAATTCTTTTAGCTAGTTATGACCTTGAAACAGATTTAAGAGTTATATATTTCACAATACATAGGGTGATGGGAACAACTTAGAAACACCAAAGGGACTGGTATGGCAGCTCATGACAGTAATCCCACCACTCAGGAGGCTGAGGCAGGAAAATCACCATGAAAGCTGGCCTGGTCTATATACTGAACCTTATTTCAAAACAAACAAACATATAAAATGGAAGAAATACCAAGGAATAGTGTGGTGTGAGTCAAGGGGATTGGATTCAGCTCTGGTCTTGAGCCTCACTAGTGAACCCCTAACTCCAACAGCTCTCTAAAGATTCTTCCACGCACAGTGTTAGGGTTTTGGGCAACAGTAATAAAATAGAATTTTGCTGAGAAGGAGGAAGTACTTGTTTTTTTTTAGGGAAAATAAACCTTAAGCTTACAAAAGCAACTCTTTGCTTTATTTTGTGTCTTCTTCTAAACCTCATCAATGTATGCATTATGCCAAAATAATATATATTATTTTTGATACATATCCATGGAGATATGTATTTTACTCATATTGCATATTATGTTCTACAAATGGATTAAAATATTTCATTTTACCCCCCTAAGTTTTCTTCATCTGTTAATTATAATTACAATATAAGATAAGCAACTTGAAGGCAACTTGTCTGCATTTTCATACCAGTGGAACAATAATAGCTTGTTGAACTGTGGGATGACAATTTGGGGGACCAGGGTTAGAAGAGGACTTGAGACAAGAGCAGCTGGTGACTGCAGCTTGACTGCATGTGGCCGGACAGGTGTCCCCATGTCTCTCAGCCTATGGGTGCCGAAGCCCTGGAGGAGCCTCTGGCTATCTGTGGAGGGGAGAGGGCCCAGAGCCTTTCCATCCCCTGCCCAACATGTGCCTCTTGCTGAGACTTCCTGACTCTTCTCCTGCGGCTCCTTCACACATGGCCCATCCGGTGCACTCAACCAAGGCATCCACAGCCACCTGGGGGAATTTATCAGTTTCTGGGGAAGATATCTCAGAATGGCGAGAAAAATGAAAAAAAAATCTAAAGTGATTAAGATTTGTTCCCATGTCTTAGCTGAGAACCACTGCTTAATTACCACTCCACTGTCTCCTGTATCTGGCTGTATTGTTTGTTTGTTTGGTTTGGTTTTGGTTTTTGAGACAGGGTCTCATGCCATAATTCAGCCTGATCTCAAACTCACTATATAGCCCAGGCTGGCCTTGAACTCACAGTGACCCCCCCTGCCTCAGCCTTCCAAGTGCTGGGATTATAGGCATGTGCTATTACATCCAGCTCTGCACCTTTAAATAAACATCACTCCTCCTACTGAAAATCCTACTGCCAAAATCCAACCCATCCAGCACACATTGGGACTTTCACAGACCAATCTGACAATATGTATCTAATAAAGGTGAGGATGGCCTAGTAATTCTCTTTTCTTGTAAATATTCTAGAAATATGTGAGCACAAAGAGACATGAACAGAAATGTTAATTGTAGCACTGTTTGAAAGACTGAATCTCCAGCAATACAAAAATGTATTTAAAAAGTGTGGCACATACATGTGCACACACAAAATAAATATTAGGCTGAGGCAGGAGGACTGCTGTGACATTGAAGCCAGCCTGGGCTCAATGAGTTCAAGGCCAGCCTGAATTATGTAGTTAGACTCAGTCTCAAAAAGAAAAACTTATTTGTGCCGTGTTCATTTAAAATGAAAAAAATGTCAATCTATCCTTTTTGATGAGCTGCAGAATGGTAAGAAACTGGAAATAGCAGTACTTCCTATTGGCTGACTAGGTATCAGATCCCAGGATTATGTGGGTGCTTTTCTGATATGAACAGTGATGACTGCATCACAACAAAAGACCAGCTAAAAAGCAAAATCTGCAGAGGTTTAGTAAGCAGAGGTTGCTAGAATTTCAATATGTAAAAAGTTTTACATGTTCATTAATTTTCCAGATACCCTATGTTATTAAAGAAGTGTCATTCTCCATGGAATGCAAGTCACTTAAAATATGTATCAGCATGCTATTTAATATTAGATATAAAAATGGATATGCACTATGCAAATTGAGTGATTTCATTTTTGTAAAGTTGTTCACATGAATAATGAATACTACTGATGAGAAAAAAAGTCAAATGGAATATTATGCAGCAGTGAAAACTAACTAGAACTACAAATATCAACATATACAGGCTATAAAATTTTTAGCAAAGAGTAAGAATTGAGTGGAAGAGGGACAAAGATGGCTTTCATTGTTGTAACTTGTATTCGTTTCTGTGTAATTTACTATAACGAATTACTACAAACCTGGTGGTTTAAAAGAAGAGAAATTTACTCTCTCATAGTTCTCGAGGTCAGAAACCCAAAAATCAGTATCACTTGAAAGAAATGAAGGTGTGGGCAGAGCTGTCCTCCCTCTGCAGGCCCTGGGAGAGAAGGCGTTCTTGTGGTGGCTGCCAGCATTCATTTGTTTGTGGCCACATCACTCCAATCCTCACATCTCTTTGCCATCTTCATAGGGCCTCTGTGTGTGTGTGTGTGTGTACTCATCCCCTGCCCTTCTCTTCCAAAGAAATGTAATTGCATTTATGGCCAAACTGCATAATCCAGGACAATCTCCCATTTCAACTTAATCTTTTTCCAAGTTAAATATGTACAAATTTCAAAGATTAGGGCCAGATATTTTTGGAGAGGCATTTTTCAGCTCACTAGAGTGATATTTTATTGCTTAAACTGAATGGTAAGTAATAACAGACATAGACATAGAATGTCGCCCACAGAAAAAAGGTGGATGAAAAGGGTCATTCTACCATCAAGCAAGCACTGACCTGAAACTACGCCATCAATATTCACAAGTGGGACCATGAGCTGGGCATAGTGGCACACACTTAAAAGGCTGAGCAAGTAGATCTTCTTGGGTTCAAGGCCAGCCTGAACTACATAGTGAGGCCTGTCTACAAACAAACAAAAATAAACACAAGTGCAACCACACAGCCCACTTCAAGAGGTGTATCCCTCAGGCTCTCTAGGTGATCAAGATGTTTTGTATGGAGAGAGGAGAACCCCACATGGGTGCACTAATACCAGGCCTGACAGAGCTATCTGGAGCAAAGTAGCAAGGAATGTCCCAGATCACACCCATGTGTGGTTACACAGAAGCATAGTGAGAATGAAGATTTATCAGACAAGCACTCTACATTGACTGCCTATCTATCTTTACCACTTTCAAAAATCTACAGTTAATCAATGTGCATGAGAACTAACCACTGATTGCCAAAGTTATAAAATTATGTGCTCACACTCACACACATGCACATGCACACACACACTCACACTCACACACACACATGGCCCTCTACCTCAGGTTCCAGTTCTCTTGGCATCTGTCTCATGGCAGACACAGACTGTGAGCCTCTCACAGGAAGAGAAGTTTCCAGGACGCTGAAGAGCGTGTGATGGGGTAACACAGTGGGAAGGTTAGCAGGCGAGGATTCACACCCCAGCCTCAAGTGTATGAGTTTGTAACTTCAGAGGTGAGGCAGTTCTGCATGAGATGAGATCAGACCTGGGGCAGGTAAGAGACCTACTGACTCTTGCTATTCTTGATGTAATAAATTACAATGTTCAAAGTCATCCAAAAATTAGTAGATGCGTTAGCTTTCCTTCACTGTGACAAAAAAACATCTGTGATACACAACTTCTAAGAAGGAAAGATGTTTCAGAGCATTCAGGCCATGATTGCTTGGTTTCTCTTGCTTTGGGCGTGTGGTGGTACAGTATATCAAAGCTGGAGCTTCTGCTGCATAAGAGCACTCATCCCACGGTGGCCAGGAAGCAAAGCAAGAGAGACAGTCTTCCAGTGAGCTCACTTCCTTCCTGTAGGTCCCATCTCCCAAAGGCTCCACCATGTCCCTATAATGCCATAGACTGATGACAAAGTCTTTAACACATGAAACTTACTCCAGATCCAAACTATAGTCATGGAAGATCTGAAGGCCAAAAGCAAAAAAGAAAGAGGAAGAAACCCACATGACTTTCAAAACTAAGTAGATTGGATGCTGACTTCCGGCAGTAGACTTTCAAGTATGGTAGAAGCCACCAGCTTCACCTGTTTTCCATCCAAGCCTTGGGGGTTCCCACGCCTCCCAGGTCAAAATTGCTGTCAATGCTCTCTGAACCAGGTCCATACTAGGAGATGACAAAAGTGCCCAGGAATGCCCTGGTTGGCCCGGGCAGGCCCGGAGAAGTGTGTGGCCACTCCTTTGCCTGCACAGCTCAGCTGTGACAAATGGGTGCTTATTCTTCACCTGCAGCCTTGCCCGGGCCAGACTGGCGAGAGGCGGCGAATGGGAGAAGTTGGTAATAAGCAGACCAACCCCGCTGGAAGCTGTACAAAGTGGAGGCTGACATCACAGCATTTTGCTTATAGGCATTTTGTCACAAAGGATGCTGTGCTTAGGAAACAGTCTAAATGTGTCATTTTTGCACCTATAAATCACTAATCATTACCTTGGCAGGCTTTGTGGCCCAGATTGTTGGCATCTCATTTATTAAGTCTCACCTCAGATGGCATCTTGGAGGGTATGTACCTAAAGGTGGCTGCCTCAGCTGCTTTCTGTCCTTTCCTCCTTTTTATTACTTTCTTACTGCTTCTCATGATCTTTGATCATCTTGTTTGCTTGTTTCCTTCTGTATCTATGGCCCATCTCTTTCACTAGAATGTAGGCTCTCTGAAAACAAGAGCCATGGCTCTTTGGTGCTGTGTCCTCAGGGTCTAGGACATGGATGGCACACATTAAGACATTCAATAAACATTTACTGAGTAAACAGATAAATCAGTGCATGTCCAGGCTTAATAAATGTCCCAGGAACCAGAAAGAATCAGTCATAGACGTGAAATGAATCAGTCATATATCTGAAAACAGCCCTGATATAATGCCTTGCATCATGAGTCTGAACATATTTGCTAAGATTGCTTCCTAATTTGTTATTTTTGATACGCTGCCATAACTCACCGCTGGCAGATTACCCCCTCGGTGTGCACATTCAGATTCTAAATGCAGAAACTGAGACTCCGCCAAATGAAGTAACTCAAACAAAACTTTGTAGCTACTTATAGCTATGACTTATACTTAGCCCCTGATTTCTGTCGGAGAAGTAATTTACTCGTAGGATGAGTTGTGGGCTTTTAATCCCATTTTGTTTCCTTCCCTCGCAAATAAAACAAAACATACCCTATGAGAAAAGGTGTTTTAACTTCTGAGACAAAGAAACTACAGTTTAAAGTCAGCGTCACACGTTTAGCAAATTAGTGGCAAATCAGTGTAGCAAATCATAGGGGGTTTTATTCAAGCACTAATTAAGAAGCCAATTTGGCATTCTGGATGACATTCTGTTATTAGAGATGAGGTTGTCCTGCTCCCCAGGGCCACCAGGTACACGAGGTAGCCAACACAGACATCTTGGACTCAGACTCTGGTTATTTTTAGCAACACAGAGATATTGTTTCATGCAGTGAAGCAGCAGCTCTACCAGGAATCCAGTGACTAATGACTACATGTGACCATTCCAACATTGGGGGGCTTTCTAGACAAGACAGCACAGGAAATGTGAGGAGTAAGAGGCTTGGTAGCCCATACCTGTGATCCCAGCACTCAGGAGGCTGAGGCAGGAGGATTGCCATAAGTTCAAGGCCAGCTGGGGCTACATAGTGAGTTCAAGGCCAGTCTGGACTATATAATGAGAACCTGTCGAAAGAAAGAAAGAAAGAGAGAGAGAAAGAAAGAAAGAAAGAAAGAAAGAAAGAAAGAAAGAAAGAGAAAACCTACTTCCCCCATCTCTCATGAGACTATGCTGCCTCCTTGCTATTTGAGGGACAAATGCTGACTGTGAAATTATTACTAATTTCTTACTAAGTGTGAATATTTTGTCTGTGACCAGTTTCTCATGTTCCTGATGTTATAGATCATGTAACCAGCCTGTTCATTCATACTATCTTTTTTCTCTATGAGAATGTTACCCATTCAGGACTCTGTTTTGCAATATGACACAAAAGGATCATCGTGTACCATTGAAAAAAGTTTTTTCATTTCATACAAAAGCCCTAGGATGTCATGTCTTCTCAAAAGTAAGAGAATTACCTACAGTAAGGTGAAAGTGACATCACTCTGTGAAATTGAACAATTTACCAAAGAGTAGCCTATCTTAGAGAATCTTTCCCAGTTCTCTAAAACACCTCTTCTTTACCTTGTATTACTCATTAATGGCTTCTACTATTGATACTGTCACTCTTGCTACCATGTTTAAAAAAAAAAAAAGGCATCTTCCTTAAAGTCACAAAGAGTAACCAGTAGGTGACTCCCTGAGAAGGCACACAAAATGATGGCACCCAACATTAAGCACCCAACGAAAGGGAGAAAAAAGCACAAAGCAAAGCAAATTAAAATGAAGAGGAATGATCATTTCAGAATAATCAGAGGAAACCAAGCAATAGAGCAGCTCTCTAAAACCAGAATTTATAGATGATCCCCAAAAACATTGCATTAGGTCACAACATTCAATACAATCAAAAACTATATGGTAGTTTTCTGCTTGTGGGACAGAGATTAGTAGCCGGTGCAATGTTTGCAGTTTTCTGCTCTGCAGATTGATTGGACTCATTATGTGAATTACGCCTGAGAACTCAGCACTCATACATTAGCTTTGGCAGGAAGGCAGCTGGTTCTTATCCTTAGAATTACTGCCTCTAAATATAAATCGTGTGTGTGTGTGTGTGTGTGTGTGTGTGTGTGAATTTTAAATTATTTGCTGAAATTAGCTGAGGATGTGGCTCTGAGGTAGAAACCCTTGCCTGGCATGCACACGGGTTTAACATGCATGAAGCCCTGAGTTCTAGTCTAGCACTGAAAAGCATCATTTACCTAAACGACCCCCCTGATTCTTTCCCGTTGAATTGATGTCCTGTTTCTTTCACTAAGTGGTGGGTAGGGAATGTGTCTCATATCTTTACATTCCCGATTCAGGTCAGAGGAAGGAAATAAACAACTGGGCATAGAACCTAGTTTAAAAGTCAACCACCTAAGAAACTTCTCAAAAGGAAAGAACAACTGGGATGGGGGAAAGGAGAAAGGAAAGAAGGGAAAAGAAAAAATATATACATATGGATCTATATACACAGGATAGCTAAGATAATTACACTACAAATTTCTATCAATTAATTGGCAAGAACTGTTTGTGTTTATACTGGTTAACCAATTTTGCATACCTATATCATAATCTGAGCAAGTACTTGAAGATAACAGTAAGGTTATTTCAACCACTCTTAATTTCCTATTATCTTATTCTGAAATTCTGTATCATTTTTACTGTATTTTTTCTCCCCTTTAAAATAAAAAAAGTCAACCACCGTATGAATACTTTTTTTAAAAATATGTTCTTTTTTAGTTCCTATCCTTTGGTATTTTAAGAATTTTAAAAACTATTGTGACCAAAGACACTTCAGACTTCACATTTCAAATTAGCTCATAAAAGATTTGCAATATTTTATGAATGATGGTATCATTTCCCTGATATGCTATTCTTCTTTTATTTACTACTTATTAAGCAAGACCTTAAATAACAAAATAATATTCTGGAATATAATCTAATATAAAAATAACAATAATTAGTATTCTTATATGTGAATTATAAATACTATACATTACAAATACTAATTTGTACCAGATACTTATGGGCAACTGAAAGCAAGTTATTTCAAGCATTTGCAATTGGAATCCACCCACAGCAACAGTCTTGAGTCTGCTATCTCAACACCTCATCCACAGCAATGCCCCTAGCTGCTGCTAATGGCTCCAGCCCACCTCATTAGGCCTGGATGCTCTGTCTCCATCAGGGGTAACTGCAAACATGCCCTCTTTGATAGGGTCTGCCTCAGAGTCTACCTCCAGTGTGTGGAAATCCAGTGATTCCATCAAGGGAAAGTAAGTTCAAAGTACCAAAACTTAAGAGGAAAAAACAAGCATGGAAAATTCTCATAGATGTTAAAAGGGAAGTGTTTTAGGTACACTGCTTTTAGGAGATTGATCTGGAACCTGCTGGAGTTGCTCACACAGTCTGAGAGGAAAAGCTAAACAAGGGAGCTAACCATTGCAACCCAGGCTTTGGAGAGCACCTGTGATTAGGGGGCTGTAATTAGGGCAGAATGGGGCAACATGAAGGCACAAAGGGTCACCCAATCCTGCCCTGGAAGACGTGCGGAAGGCTTCTTTGAACAGTGGATCGAAGCTGTACTTGGAAGAACATGCCGGAATTAACGGGGAACTTGTGGGTGATCCGTGGAATATGAAGGCAACAGGTGGCCAAAAGAGAGCATCAGGAACTAGGCCAAGAAAACATCAGGGAAGACAGAACACACAGGGACAACACAGTGTGATGACACAGGGAAGGCTGGAACCCCAGGTTAAGAATGACGATACGTGGCCACCACCAGAAGTGAGGAAGAGCCTAGGAACAGTCCCACCCAGAGCCTCAGAGGGAGCACAGCCCCTGCCAGCACCCTGGCTTCTGCCTTGCAGCCCCCAGAACTATGAGAGCGTAGATTTCTGTTGCTCTAAGTCCTCCAGTGTGTGGTGATTTGTGACAGTGGCCACAGAAAATGAACACACCATTATTCCCACTTGCCCATGTTTTCAAATCTGTTCTGCCCAGTTAGGCGTCTACCTCCTAGTCTCTGAGTCTTTGTTTTATATTTCTTTATTAAACGCCAAACTTATACCTAAGGACAAGAATCAAGTCTTACGCATCATTTTACATGCAGCAAAAACAGCACAGTGGATAAACAATAATATTCCTTAAATGAGGAAAAGTGAACCAGTTCTCTTGATGAAATTTAGAGGTTGGCAGGAGTCTGCTAGTCTGCTCGGAACAGCAACTGGAAAGGGCAGACAGGCATATGTAACAGACACAAGCCTCCGGGAAGAGTTCTTGTCTTGGAAAGATGTATGGGGTTGAAGAAAGTGAGAGGAAAGATGCAGCAGCCTGGGAAGTCAAGGAGAAGATTCGACTCCTTCCCAGCTATCTGCACAATGTTGGGGAAACTGCCAGGCACTGTGCCCAGGAGGGAAAACCCAGGACTGTGCTAAGGTGAGGACGCAGGCAGCATTTGGGAAGGCGTTTGGGGCCTCACAGCAGCTGATACTTAACGTATAGCACAACAGGACCCTTTTATAAGCAGAATCTCCTCTGAGCTGCCAGAAAGTTTCCCTTTCCTCTACCACCACTGGGTCTTCCCAGTGAGCCTCCAAACTTAAAAAGGAATAATACAGCAGAGGCTTCCATGAATCATGAGCCCAGGCCTCCACGTCGGTCACGTTTGTTCTGTGCTAAGGGCAGCCCAGTGTCTTTTATTATCAAGGATAAGGTGTGTCTGAAGAATATGGGATGTGTGTTTAAATCTTTTTTAGAAAATATTATAAACATGCAAACGAAGCTTTTGTAAGTGCAGAGCGGAGGAGGGGTTGAAGAAAGGGTAGGGGAGTGGGGAAAAAGTATTATTATAAAAGGCACCTTGCTGTTAATCCCCCTCAAAATCCTCCCCTTGCTCCAAACACACCTGTCCCACCATTCTTGCCACTTTCTGAAACGGTTCTTGGAAGTCCTCTTTCATGTCTTCTCTGTTGTGCAGTTGTGGCTACATAGATGTCCTAAATCCACTCGAAATGTCTACTCTTTCACGGTCATTTTGACTTAGAGGCAGAGCCAGGAGAGTCCTGGTGCCAGATCCAGTGGGTAAGGTGGATGTGAATGCATCGTAAAGCTTTTGTGAATCTCCCTTTCTGATTGATAACTCTTGGCGGCCACAGTCACCATATTTTTGATCAAGACTTATAAAAACACAAAAGAGGACTTCTAAAGCTGCTTCAGATAATGGCAAGAACAATGGAATGAGTAACAAATGGAATGAGCAATATTCAAAGTTGGGGGAGTATTTTGGGGGGGTGCTTTATCATAATTTTTTAAATGTAAACATTCACTGGGTATTTATTTGATCATACCTTTTTCACTTTGCTTTAATTATTGAAGTATTTCTACATTTCACATTACTGTAGTATATTTTAAAATTCTTCAACATACTATTTCCCCACAGAGAGTACTAATCAGTTTTAAATAAGCAAAAGCAGAATCTAACTATGTGCCATCTGTATGTCATCCTTACGCTATGAGCGGGCACTTAAACATTCACCGTATTTTTGATCACTGACACGCTGAACACAGCCCTGAGTAGAAGTGGCTTGTGAAGCTTGGAGGTCAGAGAGTGCAGTGGGAGGGCACCGAGATGCCTGAGGGTAACAACGGACTGGGTGTCCAAGGGGCTGCTGGTGACAGGATTGGGAAGCCTGGTCACCCAGCCTGCCCGGAGTGCGAAAGGACCTGTCCACCATGTCACCTGACTCCTGAGAGCCCGTCAGACTGGCCTAGTTGGCTCCTAAAAGTGGCTGTTGCAAGCCAAGAGGGCTTGGCTAGATCCCAGAGTCTGGGAAGTCCGGAGGTAGAGTTCAGAGCTTGCAGTGGGGGAGCAAAAGACAGTTGTGCTAAATTCTGCTTAGAGCTATTAGAGCACTGACTGAATTGCATTACATTCTAATCCTTTGAGAAGTATAATTTCACATCTAATAAGTATGCTAACTTGATTAAGTAACAGGCTTTGTTCCTGCCCACTCGTATAAATGGAGGGAGAGGAAACCTGGGATAAAAGCAGTTAACGTTGCTATGTGTTCTCTTTACCCTGAACATTTCAGAGGGAGCTGCCCCAGCCTGGGCTCTTAGTTCGCAGCTGTCTGGAGGGAGGAGTGGCACAAGATCAAAGTCAGCTTCTGCCGTGGTCACCATAAAGCTCCCCAGCCCAGCACCACAGCCCTGCCTAGCACGGTCAGAAGTGCTCTGGACTCTGAAACGTGGCACGCAGGATTGCCACTGCCAAACACCGCTGAGCAGTGTAACTGAGAACGTCAGAACATTAGGGGTCTGGTAGGCTTTCATTAAGTTCCTGCTTTTTAGGGGCGTCTGTCTGGACACCATTAATGACAGGCAGTGAGAAGGAATATCTTATCTAGTTGCTTCCCTACAAGACAACAGTATAAGTGCCCTGTTTTTTTAAAAAAAAAAAATCTAGAGGGAAAGTTGGTTTTCACTTTAGCTTCTTTGGGGTGTGTGTACACGTGTGTGTGATTAAACCAGGGGCCTTGCACACCGAGGCACATACTCTACCACTGAGCTTATACCTCTAGTCTCCTTTGGCTGATTTTGCTAGGGACTGAACCCAGAGAGCACTGAACTACATCTCCAACCCTTTTAAAAAAATTCTTCTTATTTTGAGACAGGGTCTTCCTAAGTGGCCCAGGTTGGCCTCAAACTTGCAGTCCTCCTGCCCTACCTCCTGGGTAGCTGAGAGCAGCACCCGGTGTCCAGCAGGCCTCTTTCTCAAGTCAGTTCTATTCCCAACTCAGGCTAGAAAACCTCCTTCTATGAGAAACAATTAAAGGCAAATTCCTTTGTGCTGTGGGACTTTCCTGGTTGGAGATATGGAAAAGGAATTGTGGGAGCCTTCTGTGCCTCCTTCTGTGTTTCTCACAGCACTTTGCACACAAATCATCAACCCACCGCCCTGCTGCTGGTTCCCAAGCCTGAAGGCGTCCATCCTTGAGGGACAAGACAAGACACCAGTTTCTCTTGGGAGAGCGTGACTGTTCCCACCGAGGGTTCCCCACCTGCCTTAGCCACAGAGCAACACAGAAGTCTGGGGTGCCACCCAGGGCACAGCCACCTAGTAAGAACACCTGGCTGGCGCACATGGACAGGTACACCTGTGTGCAAGCCCACAGAGCACAGAACAGAGAGAACTAAAGGGTCTGTGTGTGAGTGTGTGTGCTAATAGAGAATTTTCCTAAAGAGATTCTAAGGAGGCATAAAAAGAATTAACAGTGTCATGTACATGTATCAACTCCCCTTGCTGAATGCAATCATTATGTACTATAAACATGTACTAATAAAGATTTTTTTAAAAAATTTTAAAGGAGGGGTTCTACATCTAAAATGAAAAGAAAGGAAATACTGGCTGTAGTTTATTTTATGAAACCAAACAACAGATGGCACCTAGAATGGGGCCTGGTACACAGCAGCAGCTTTTGCACTGTTGGGTCTAACCTTTCCTTGAATACTCTCTACCTCGTCAGCACTCATTCCGATTCCTATTATTTCTTCCCAGCATTACAGCTGCTGATACCTCACTGCGCTGCACCCTGTGGAACAAGACATATAATCAGGTTGCCTTCTAAGAAATTACGCACTGATAGGCATCATTTTGGAGAGGGGCTGTCAGAGTAATTTATTCATTCATTCCCTGATTCAATCAGCGCTAACTTACTGAGACCTTCTTGGCTGATCCCAGCATGGGTAACTCAGTGATTTAGCCAGGTCCTGTCTCAAAATAAAAAATAAAAAAGGCCTGGAGATGGAGCTCAGTGCAAAGGTTCTGGATTTAATCCACAGAATGGAGGGGGGGAAAAAAGGAAAAGAAAGAAAAACTTCTTATGGCAGACGCCACATTCATCAAATTATTCTGTTGGGGAACAGGAGGAGAAAGCCCAATGAGGTCACAAGCAGGAAAGACAGACACCAAAGTATGATGATCCTATGAGATAGAGAAATGCCAGCAGCCCACGGCCTGTCACACAGGCAGGACTAGCACTGCTGGATGGAGCCAGGGAAGAAGGTGACCTTTGGACAGGGGTAACTGGAGGAAGGGGGTGGCACTGTACACAAATTAGTGTGTTCCTGCAAAAGGGAGTAAAGGAATGTAGGGGTTTACTTTTTCACTTTGGAATAATAACTTTAAAAAAAAAAAGGAATAAAAACTTTTTCTAAGAAAGACCACACACACACACACACACACACACACACACACGCGCGCGCGCGCGCGCGCGCGCACATGCACACATGCGCACAGACACACACACACAGTTTTGTGCGTCTCTCCCGACTTTGGTTCTTTGCTCTATGAAAGCAAAGATTTTGCTATTTTCATGAAGGTGCATCTTCCTATTTACGTGAACCAGGTCTGTTTTTGTTTTTGTTTGTTATTGTTGAAAGGATCTTGCTATGCTGCCCAGAGTGATCTCAAACTCCAGGGCTCAAGTTGTCTTCCTGCCCCCAACCTCTGCAGTAGCTAGGACCATGCACTCATGCCACCATACCTAGGTCAATCATGTGTTCCCATTCCATGGCTCTGTGACCTGGATCAGACCTGAGACCATTGGTTCTCGGGCTACTCCAGTACCTTGTGAAGGGTAGTGTGACTTGTGTGGAGAACACAGGGGAAGGAAACAGATATGGACAGAAAAGGCGCCTAGAAATACAGAGGGGCCAGGCTGTAAAGGCCGCAGGAGTTTAGACTTAGTACTAGGCTTAAAAACATACGTAAGGTTTCTCATGAAGTGCTTATACCAGCACCATATGTACTATGGTTTTGTTTTGCAATGCTGGGACGAAAATGCAGGTCCTCACTTATGCTAGGTAAGCTCCCTACCATAAACCCCACTCCCACCCCCATATTCTGACTCAAACCCTTTACTCCTTATCCCATTATGAGTTCACAGAACAAAGTGCAATGGAATTTGGCCTAACTGACACAGTGAACTTAAAATATATGGTAATGCTTGCTTTATTCTTGCAATAATTTATGAACCAAACCAACTAGCATTTATGGAAAATTTATAATCTCAAAAAAAAAAAAAGAAAAAGAAAACCTGAGTGATTTTTGGCACAAGATACATTCAGAGCTAAGCCAAAACAATAATTCACATTTCCTACTTACCACTTATCCTGCCTTCTTTCTCTTCCCAGTTTTTTTTTTTTTTCCTCTCATGGGCTTTGAATGAAAGTGTGTGCCCACATTGCCTGGATTTAAGTAATTTTTAAAGGGTCAGGAAACATCCAGGGATGAGTGAAAGCACTGTATCCTGGGGTGGGGGATGTGCTCTACGACTTCCCCAAACAGTGTCACAGTCCCTTGGAGGCCTTTGTGGTAAGGTTAAGGAGCCCTTTTTGTAGATATCTTTGAAGAGAAGTGGTGGAGCTTTCCATGGTTGCAAATCAAAGCTATTTTTGAAGCAGAAAATGATTAATCTTTGTCCTTGGTATGCCTGTGAGCCGTCTCCCTCTTTAATACTTTTGGGTTTCGTTTAAATAATCTTGCTCTGCCAACACAGATTTCTACAATGTACTACAAAATCTGTGGTCCTCCCTTCTGAAGAAGAGTGACCTGAAAAGGAAAAGAATCCTGTGCACTTCTTGGCAATGACCACTCGGTGGTCATTAAATCACATACAACTTTGGGATATTTTTCCAGAGGTTGAGGTGGGGGCACCATCCATTTCTCTACTCAGGGAACTCTGGTTAATGATCTAGGCAGGGTAGAACAGCCATGGAAGCCATTTCTAGGGCTGGAATTCCATTCTTGGTGGAAATCTTGGAGGCAGCGGCCCTCGTAGTCCATTTCAAGGGGCAGAGAGCCACCTGGCTCTGCCACAAGGATGGGGAGGGGAGGGTGCTTTAAAAGTGTCTCCTCTCCGCTTCCAAATATGCTGGGTCAGACAACCATGACAAAGTGCTCAAAGAGAGCAAAAATAACTGCCAGGTAATCTTGTCTAATGCGTTTATTTTTAAACACTGTATATGATTTGCCTTGAGCTCAACAGTTACTTCCAGAAACTGAACCCAGAATGGAAGACTCCATCCACAGGAAATGGAACACAGATACAGCTAAATTCAGTGCTTGAGCTGTCTGGTCCAGATGCCCTCTGCCAAGAGCAAGCCTCAGTAGAGGCCTGGCGGGGGAGTGAGCTCTGGAGAAAGGAAACATTTGGAAAGCTTGGGGCCCCTCTGAGGTCCAACCATTTTAAAATACAAAGTTGAACTGGCGCTCACAATCTTGTGGCAAGACTATTCTTTTACATTTTTCAATCATTAAAGAAATTCTCTTCATGTGCAATCACTTTTAGTGGTGTCAAGAATGGAAGAAAAAGCACAAAGTAAAAGTTTAAGTATGAAGAGGAAACTCTTCTTTCTGAAGTTCCTCATAGAACCCTCCACTGCTTCCTTCTCAAATATTTTCATTTATTAGCTGTAATAAAACACACTATGGCATATTGTGGGAGCCCTTTTCATTAAAGGGTCTCCAACTCATAGCTTAATTATGGGCATGGCCACAGGCTAAGTGTGACAATTGCGTGGCCCTAGCAGGAACAAAAGTAATCACCTAATAACTGAAACAAGGAAGAGAAGTTCTGAGTCTTCCCTTGAAGCATCGCTATGCTGAGCAGTGTCACCTGCTCCTGGTGCTGTGGCAGAGGAGGCAGCACAGGTGCCGGATGGGAAGGACGCATCCTGCTTCCGTGTGCTGAGAGCCCCTCCTTGCCCCTGGGCTGGATGGAGCTGTCAAGTCATGATACCAGATTTGCCGCACAGTCCTAGCCTGGCAAGGAGAGAGGGCAACGGGGGACACTTGTCTGGGAACAGAGGTAGGGTCAAACCCAGGGTTAGCTGTGGAGGCTTTGCCCTCCATTCCCAAGTGATGGGCAGCGCTGCCTCCCTTCCTGGCCATGTCCTCACCACTATCTCCATCAGCATTCCTTCCCTTACTGAGTAACCCAGCTGAGGGGAAAGGGGGCCAGAAGATCAAAGCTGAATGGTTTTCAGGACCCCTGAAGTTGTTGCAGAGGAGCAGAGTCCTAAGGACATGAAACTGAGCCTTTTCCTCAAGGCACTAAGGGAGATGAGACTGGGGCGGGGTTGAGATAAGAGGCCCTGATGAGTTTGCAGTTTAAGGTAGGGCAGAACCTTGCCCTCCACCCCACACCCCAGAGGACAGAGGTTTCTGGGAATCATGTTAAGGTTCACCCAAGAAAATACTTCTTGAATCTTAGGCTAGGAGGAGGGGGTGAGCCCCTAACCTCCAGGGTAGTTGGAGATAGTAGGCTGAAGAGCTGCCCGGGGACTGCTTGGCAAGGTCCTTTCCAGACCTAACAGTCTTAGTCCCTGGGGGCTGTGGCTCTAGAGGTGGCAGTTTGCTCTGGCCTCTCATGGGGTTGATAAAGAGACCTGGCTAGGAAACAGTAGAAAATGATGATGAAAATTGGGGACTGGAAAAGGGAGGAGGACAGGTTGAGTAGTTGCCAAAACAAACTCCAACTGGATGACTTTAAACAACAGAGGTATATTACATTGGTCCAGTAGGTTTAAAATCTAAAATCAACATGCAGAGGCTAGGTGTGGTAGGGCGCACTATAATCCTAGCATTGGGGAGGCTGAAGCAGGAGGAATGCCATGAATTTGAGGCCAGCCTGGGCTACACTATAAATTCAAAGCCAGCCTGAACTACGTAGCAAGACCCTGTCTCAGATAAATAAATAAATAAATTTTAAAAAATAAAAGTGCAGAGAAGGGTAGGGTTCTCTGAGGATTCTGAGAGACTTTGTTGCAAGCCACCCCTCTCACTTCTGCAGCCCAGCTGTCCCTTGGCTTGTACTGGCCTCACTCTAGAGCTCCATGGTCACCTGGCATCCTGTCTTCTTTCTATACAGTCTTTGGACAGGCTGTGATATTAGCGGTCAGCTCCCCTTCTCTAGTCATCAGCTTCAGTGGTAAAGGGAGATTAGGCTATTCCAACGCAGGCTGACTTCCTGCAACTCCATATTCCGTGATTTCATCATCAGCCTTCAAGGACAACTCCACACGCTGATCTCTATGATCCTTTAATAGGGAGTTAGGCTTTTTTACGAGGGTCGAATAGGAAGAGGAGGCGGCATCTGTCTGGAAGTCAGCTAACATCTCAGGAGTGAGATCACCTCTCAGTCTCAGTTTTCTAAACTATAAAACGGAAATAATACAGCCTCCTACGAGGGGAGTAAACCTGAGGCACACAAATCTCCACAGAACAAAAACCAGCACTGGAGGAACCGGGCGGGACAAACTGGGCGGGGTCAGGGGCAGGTTTTGTTCTCGCCCCGCCCCGCCCTAGATATCGCGAGAGGGCGGGCCCGCTTGGCTTCGGGTCGGCGTTGCTCGCGCTGAGACACTAGGCCCGCGTCTCTCACGGGCGCCGGTCGAGTGCCGGCGGCGAGGAGCCGCTCGCCGCGCGGCGTCGACTGTGGCGTCACGGTCATTGTGTCGTGACGGTTACGCCGAGAGTTGTATCCACTACAGCTCGTTCGGCCGCTTTAGCCAGGAGCTGGCTCTGCGGCTACCTGGCAGGTCGCCGCGAGCGCCCGACATTTCTCTTCCTGGATCCTTCGCCAGCACCGACCCTGAGCCAACAGCAGGAACCACCGGCAATGGCGGCCTCGACGGCGTCGCACCGGCCCATCAAGGGGATCCTGAAGAACAGGACCGCTGCGACTTCCTCGGTGGTGGCCTCGGCCGAAGAACCCCGCCGGAGCGTGGACGAGGAGCTGAGGTGAGAGCCGGAAGGGCCGGCGGGGACGCCCTTGTTTCCGGTCCCGGCGACCCCGGCCTGCTCGCAGCCGAGCATTGCCGAGTGGGAGCGGCGACCTTAAGTCTATGCGCGTCTGTATTTTAGAGCAAATCCGATCTTTGAAACTTGAGCCTATGCACATTTAGCCATCATGTTGAAGTTTGAGAGTTTCACCTATTAAGATTTTATCCTTTCTTCACCTCGGAGGTGTCTTAAGGTTGTTGTATAAGAAAAGTTTTTTTTGTTTTTTGTGGGGGTTTTTTTTGCCTCGGGAAGAACCTCTTTTAGGTTTAGAATCACGCTAATGAAACCATTTCCCTGTTAAGCATCGTGCTACCCTCACTTCTCTGTTCGTCAGTTCTGCACTAAGAGAAATAAATATTTTCCAACTCCCTGATATACATTTAATGGAAAGTTACTCACTGCTGCACATTTTTGTCTCTGCTGCTACTGTTTTGGGTCCTTTTTAGTTTTGGGACCTATTGACACGCACCTAAGCTCAGAACGGTTCGAAGAGGAGCAGCTTCAAGATGTTGACTCGAAGCAATTATTTATTAGTAAATAATTACAACCTGAGATCCATTAGTGAGAACTGGTGAAATATTGTGGTACATTTGTATAATGGCTTTTTGAAAACAATGAGATAGATGTTTTTGCAGAGAGAAAGATTCCCAAGGTGTAGTGCTTCATGAAAAACACACACTACTAGGTTAGAAGATTCTACTTTTTTGGAAATAAGGCTTAAGAAAAGTTAGTGAAATTTGTAGTCCTGAAACCAAAATGAAGATGGTCGTGAAATCTTAATATAATATTAGCGTTTTGGTAATTATTGGAGGCATTACAAATAGTGTTCTTTCTAAAAAGCTATATGGAGCTGGGCGTGGTGGCCCATGCCTGTAATCCCAGCAGTCAGGAGGATCACTTGAGAGTTTAAAAGCTATATAGGATGCAGTCATGGTGGTACATTCCTTTAACCACAGCCACTTAAAAGGCATCATGGGCTGGAGGCTTGAAAGTTCAAGACACTTGGGCAACCTAAAGGAGGCCATGTCTCAAAATAAAATTTTTAAAGGGCTGGGGATGTAGTTAAGTGGTGGAGCACTTGCCCAGCAAGTGCGAAGTCCTGGGTTCAATCCCCAGTACCACCAAAAACAAATTTTTAAAAAGATACATAGAAAGCTGGGCACAATAGATCTTAATCTGTAGCGCCAGCTACTCCGGAGGCTAAGACAGCAGGACCACTGGATTCCAAGAGCTCAAGATCAGCCTGGGCAACATTTAAAAAAAAAAAAAAAAAAGTCTCACACAGGGAAAAAAGAAAAGTTATATAGCAGCATAGGATAAACTGTAAAGCTTTCATAAATTTTTCTCCAACAACAACTGTCCTAGCAAACTATACCCTAAAATTCTCACTGACTGGATATATGCAAATATGTTCATTTCTACGTTAAATTAATTAGGAAAATCTTGGAATCATTAGGTAAGTAGTATATTGTTGAATATCATCAGTCATTAAGAAGGCAAAAACTGGAAAACACAAGCAGATATGATACAATACATATAGTTTATATATTAATATATGTATTTATACATCTGTATGTACATTTTTAGTATCTTGATAGTTTATGTATTTTATATGTATCATAGAGTGCAATACACAAATACAAGTTATTTGGCTTACCATACTGGGATGATAAGTTTGTAGGTTTTTGTTTCTGAAATACTGGAGATTGAACACAGTGCTTTCACACTGGACTACATCTCCACCCCTTTCATTTTGAGACAGGATCTCAGGAAGTTGCCCAGGCAGGGCTTGAACATGATGATTCTCCTGCTCAGTCTCCCAGAGAGCTGAGATTACAGGCATGTGTACCATGTGGCTTTAAATTTTATTCCTAGATTTTAGAAAACATAATTTCTACCTAGAAATGATATTCACCTGAGAATGAGGCAAGAGGGTAGACCAATCTGGGTTATATAGTGAGACCCACAAATGAAGGAAAGAGGGGGGAGGAAAAGATAAAGAAAATACAGCATAATTTCTGCTTGAGTCCTGTAGTTCTTTTTCTTCTATCATCTTGCAAACCGTATTATAGAGTTCATGTGTTTTCTTTCACAGTAGAGATACACTTTAAACTTAAAGGGACTTTATTCATTCTTTTTCTGTTCTAAACAATAAGGATGACAGTTGCTTTTAATTCAAAAGTGTTAATATTATTTAAGAATGACTTGTTTTAGCTTAGGAAGCACATAGAAAGTTCAATAATGTATGTTAAATGTAAATTTAAAGCTTAAAAATTTATTGAAAAATACCCACGTATCTGTCCTGGTTAAGAAAGAAAATGGTAGCTGGATGTGGTGGAACACACCTGTAATCCCAGCACTTCGGGAGGCTGAGGCAGGAGGATGGTTGTGAGTTCGAGGCCAGCCTGGGCTGCAAAGTGAGTTGAAGGCCAGCTTGAACTGCATAGTGAGACACTGTCCCGAAAAGACACCCCTCCCCTCAAAACCCCACAGAAAATGTTTCTGTCACTTCAGAAATGTCCCCTTCCCTTTCAATTAGTCTGTACCTTCCCCGGAATAGAAACCACTTTCTTGACTTCCATGCTAATTACTTAGGTAACTATCTCTACATTCTAGTTTTGCCTACCTTTGAACTTTATGCAAATGGAGATATGCTAGACTTTTACAGTGTCATTAATAGGAAATCTTCACTGGGATGGAACATTCAGTTAGTGTCATGGAGTTCCCTTTGTTTTTTAATTGCATTTTTTCCTTCACAAAAGGAATTCCTCTTAAAACCTGTTTCTGTTTTTTTCACTGTCTTGCCAGTCGGAAGCTCCTTTATCATTTTGATACAGAGACCACCATAGGGATGGTGGACAAGCTCCTGGGCCCCCAAACTGTTACTCATTGAAAGCATGATTGCTGTTTTTTCTGCGATAGACAGATTTAAAGCAGGTTTTTAGCTAGATATAGTGGCACATGCCTGTAATCCCAGCAGACAGGGAGGCTGAGGCGGGAGGATCATAAATTCTAGCCCAGCCTGGACAACTTAGTGATACCCAATTTGAGCATAAGGGATATGGCTGTGGCTCAGTACTGAGGTCCTGGGTTCAGCCTTTAGTGCCTCAGAGAAAAGAATGACTCTTCATTTGGGCCTGTAGATGCTATAGGTTATTAAAAGCAGGCCAAAGCTTGACCTTTGTTTTATAAAACTTGCTATTCCTCTCAGCACTGCATATAGGCATGTTATTTAAGAGAAATATCTGTCTCAACCCTGGTGAAACAAGCTTTTCCAGCCCTAAATTTACCTAGCCTGTTTGAGGGCTTCAAGACCGAGGACATACCATAAGAGTAGCTAAAGTACTTTTCAGGATTCACACCAACATTCAGCTCAATCAGCAAATCCTCCTGCCCTAAACCTGTGGTCCCTAGGATCCCAGCAGACCCAGCCCACTCCCAGGAACCCCCTGGAGCTGTAAAACCAGGACTGAGA
>PVLA01013105.1:0-39198 GCA_004027455.1 Hydrochoerus hydrochaeris | reverse complement strand
TAGCATTTATTTCAACTTATTTTTGAATTCCTCTGAATAGGCAATTTTCTATAAATGTGAATCCCAGGAAAAAAAATCATAAAACTTTTCTTTAAATGATTAAAGAAGATACAAATTTTATCTTAGCTAATTGCAAGCAATCTCATAAAAGAACTAGAGAGGAGAGAACTCAAGATGGCTGATCAGTAAGCAACAAAATGCAAAGCCTCCCAGGAGAAACAACTCATATACCAGAATAAAACACCCTGGAAAGACCCAGACAGAGGGAGATGAATCCTTTTGAAACAGGAAGAAATTAAAATGTAAAAACACTCGTCAAATACATCAGGACTATAACTGAAACAGCTAAAAATTACAGGACACAGCGTTTTCATTCACAGAAACCCATCAAGTGTGCAAAGGCCTTGAATCCACGATGGCCGGCAGAGCCGCCCAAACTCGTTCCCGCTGCCACTCACAGGAACCACTGCAGCGCTAAAGTCGGGGGTTGGTGAGCCCAACAAAGAGTGGAGCCGGCAATGAGACCCACCCCATAGGAAGGGCAGATCAAATGGGTGACATGTTGGAATCGGGCAGGAGGAGCCTGAACTGGGAGTGACAGTGACTTCAGTTGGTTCCTCCCTCCTCAGAGCAGATTCATGAGGTTTGCTTGGACTGGGCCACACCCCTGGCCAGGACCCAATGAGCCATCCCAAATCGATTCCCTGCACGTAGCAAGCACTAACTGGTTGAAGGCTCCTGAAGTTTGGTTGGCCCCATGGGTAGGGGCAGGCATAAGCAGCCACTGATTACACTTCAGTGACAAGAGCAGTCAGGATAGGGCAGAGTTCCCTTGCCAGCGTGCTTCAGAGGAAATGTGGCCAACAGGGAAGGGGGCTGAGACCTGCACAGTAACCTGTGGAGGAAGCCGGGACCATGACAGGAGAGAGAGGCAGGAAGAGGCCCCCAGCCCAGAACCCCGAGAGCCCTGATCCAGGAGAGGGAAAAACAAGGGAGATTGAGGGAGGCAAACACGCAACATCACACATGGCTTCAATGGACATTAAGAGATATCTTTGGAACCTTGTAGATGAGCTCAAAACTGAAATATTAAATCAGGTAAAGCAAGATATGAGTAGAATAATAAAAGAAATGCTCTCAGGAAGCATCTCTCAGAATGATACAGATGGAAGAAGGGAGGAACACAAAAAAAGGAGAGAAACATTCGATAACGAATATAAAGAAAATATAGAATACATGAAGCAGATTCAAAGAGACTACCACGAAATTAAAAACTCCATTGAAAGCTGGCAAAACTCCTTAAAAGAAACTAAGGATAGACTATCAAAACTTGAAGACAAGTTTGCAATGTGTGATCATGAAAGGAAAGATCTCCTAAAAGTAACAAGGAAACAGGCAGTAACAATACAAAGGCTAGAAGATGATAAGAGATTCTACAATTTAAGAATAATAAACATGAACAAAGAAGCAGGAACACATACAGGTGAATTACAAAGGCTATTCATGGAAATAATTAAGGAAAACTTCCCAAGGATGGGAAAAGAAAATGACATTCGGTTATGTGAGGCATACAGAACTCCAGCCACCTACAACCAAAATAGATCTACACCCAGACATATAATAATCAAGATACCAGAAATTCAATATAAAAACTGAATATTAAAAGCCATCAGAGAGAAGAAACAGATTACCTATAAAGGTAAGCCCATCAGGATCATGGCTGACTTCTCAACACAGACCATCAGATCAAGAAGAGCTTGGAGCAAAGCATTCCAAGCCCTGAAAGAAAATAACTTCCAGCCCAGATTGATGTATCCTGCAAAACTGTCACTAGAAATTAATAAGATGCTTCCATGACAAAGTGGAACTGGGGGAGTTTGTGACCACCAATCCAACCCTACAGAGAATACTGAAGGACATTCTAGAGAGAGAGAAAAAAAATACCAGGAGTTTAGGAACAGTGGCAAAAAGGCCTCAATGAGTGGGGCAGGCAGTAGAATGAAGGAGAAAAGTAGACAAACAAAGGCAGAAATATAGCATAGCAGAAATGAGGCAGAGAATGATGGCTAGAATCTCTAACATAGATGGCCTTGATACACTATATTGTTAATAGTGCATCAGGATTTAAAACCCACATTACTCACACTACTCTGCTTAGATGTATTATATTCTATTCCAGGCATTCTACCTGTATTAGATTTGAGGGCATGGACAGTAATCCTGGAAATAGCAGGATATACTATGATAATCGTCCTTAATTTCCTATTAACTTAATCTAAAGCTCTGTAAAACCTACACTGTTTTACCATGACTGATTGTAATTGAATCTGGTTTGTTGGATCACTGTTTTATATTGATAGATTGCATTCAAAGCTGTTATGATTGATAGTATCAAGTGTGAGAGTATAGGCAACTGCACTTAAGGTGACAAGATCCACTAGAATATCCTCTCTGGTTTGATTATTACCTGCCTTTGAAGTTTTATACTGTCTACAATGTTTTATTTTTACTAATATTGTTATGTACTGCTATATTAAATTATACTGCTTTATTAATTTATGCCTGATGATATAGACAATTCTATTGAAGATAACAAGAAACAACATAGCAACCTTGTACTGTGGTTTTATACAACTTTTTGGTTTAATGTTTTTATAGGAATTTGTTTTGTTTTGTCTTGCTAAGACTTGATTTTCCCTCTAATACAGAAAGAAATACATGTAGAAATTCATGCATGCATAGCTGTTTACACTCTCACTGTTTGTATATCTACTTTGTATGCTTTAATTTTGTAACTTGAATAACTATTTCTAAGAGGACAATATGTAATTTATTGACTAGTGATTTCTTATTATTTATCTTTGTTTTTGAAATTTTGTATTATCTCTACCCTTTACATGCTTTTGTTTCTCTTTAAATAAAAATTTTTTTTAAAAAAGTAAAAGGAAGAACAGAAAGTGCTCTAAAAGATATAACTGCATTTATGTTTAAGTGTGTAGGATTGATAACCATGTTGCTAAGTTGTCATTGGATCATTGAACTTCTTTGCAGCCTCACTGTTTGAATGTCCACTCTATATGCTTTAACTTTGTAACTTGAATAACTATGTCTAAGAAGACAATATGTAATTTATCAACTAGTAATTTCTTATTGTTTATTTTTTTCTGTAATTCTGTTTGTTTCTACCTCTTTTTCTGTTTTGCTTTTTTCCTCTTTAAATAAAATTTTTAAAAAAAGAATATCATAACCTTTAAAACTTCCACTGTAAGCACTGCATTTGCTTTACTATTCTGTCAGAAAGAAAGATAAAAGTGTAGGAAATGGACACACCTTGAGATCATAATGTTAAGTGAATAAATTAGACACACAGTTTAAATATTACATAGTTTCTCTTGCATGGGAAACTGAGTGTGAAAACAAAGTGAAAAAATAAAAGATAGAAAATAAGAAGTGGGAAGACAGACCTTTCTCAAAAGGAAAGAGGATCAAGAGATGGGTGGAGGGGAAGAGAAGGAAGGGAAAGAGGATGAAAGAAGGAATTAAAATGTGTTATGAACATGTACCAACTTTGCCCAAAAGATGTAAATTATATACTACATATACATGCTAATAACCTAAATTAAAATCATTTTTTAAAAAATGATCTATATGGGCAAGTTAGATAGCCTCCCCAAAGCCATTTTACATCTTCTGTAGTGAAAATCATCAAGAAGTTGCTAGGAATTTATCAGAAATTTAGTTAATATTCACTTGTAAAACATATACATGATACTATTTAAAAGGAATTATATCTAAGGCATATACACAATTATAGAAGTTTGCATTATGCACATGGCATGAATGATTTATTTTATTACTTTTTAGTATAATCTAAGAAACATTTACAATGAAAATAGGTTCAAACAAAACAGTGAAAGTGGAACAGAACTTTGAAGCAGGATGATAGGAAATTAACAATGGCTACCGTGGTATATCTTGTTATCTTCACAATAGTTGTCCATTCCATCAGACATAGTAAAGCAAATAAAACACAACAGAATAAAACCAATAAGAACAGAACATTGAATAAAGCAAAACAATGCATTGGAACAAAACAAAACATTGAAAACTATATTGAATTTCAAAAGCAAGACAGGAAATCCCCCATATTTACTATGCTGCACACTGTGATCTTCCTGATAGATGCTCAAACCGCTGGCTCCCGACCTACAAAGTCAATCAAAAAATACAAGCATTCAGCTGTTTTTGTACCTCAGTTGCTATCAACTCAGTCTGTCCTCCAAACCAGCTGGTTGTTTGGGGAGAGAGTGGTTCTGGATTCTCACTGCATGCACTGATTGGCTCACAGGACCGGCTATCTGGCTTCTCTCTTTCTGGGGAAGGCAAATTGGCTTCTTTTTTTATTTGGGTGTGCTCCTCCCAGATCCAGCATGGCTTCTAGCTTCTTAAAAATGTTTCTGAAATGAATTTTCAATTTTCATTGATAATTGCGTCTTCATCATGATACATCACATATATATGATGGGGGAAGTTCTGCTTCTGGCAATGTTAAAATAGATGGCTCCCCTTTTGACATTATTAGCTGGGTAGTTTTGAGCCTGCTCAGTGAGAAAAACCTGAAAAGCTTTACAAAATATATATCATCATTCTATGCTGTTTTCAATCAAGATCATGGTTATCTTTACATAAATAGACAGGTAGTGATTGGAAAGGGCCAAGAGACTGACAATTTTTGGTTTGAATTATCATTACACATATTCTCTTTATAATAATTCATTGAAACCTTGAGGTGGGTTCATGAACAACAATATAGGAATCCAAGCAGCCAAAATGATAAATTTGGAATTTAAATAACTGAGCTCAGGTCCACTCATATACAGACACACACACACAGACACACACACACACACACACACACACAGTTCAGGGTCCAAACAAATGGCACCGAACTGCAAAGTTACAGAGTTTTTAAAAGAGAATCACAAAAGACATCCTGTTGGAAACAATTTAGCTTAAATCATTAATTAATTTTCAGTTGACATCTGCATCCTGCTTCTTTTGTTGATCAGGTTAATTTTTCTCCTGTGGGTACAGCTCATTCTGCTTTTCTCATAGGATTTATACCCTGAGTAACTTTCCATTTTCCTGGGTCAAATACAGGGCACTAGTTAAATGCAGGGCTCAAGATGGTGTCAGTTATGCCAGGCTATTTTTATAAAAACAAAGTCTGCCTTCATGGTTTTCCCCTTAAGTAGGAGACTTCTTTTTAATGGATAATACATGTTTGTAGTACACAATGATTCCATTCACTGTGGGGAGTTGGTACATATACATAGCACATCCTAATTCTTCTTTTATGCCCTTCCTACTTTCCCCTCCATCTCTTGGCCCCCTGTACATATGGCTTGTTTGTGGTAGATGATTATGTTCCTCATAGGAACTGAGTACACACGTGTACACATCACAATTCGCCCTTTTTAAAATTTTTAAAGTTTTTTTTTTCATTTTTTAAAATTTTATTTAAAGAGGGGAAAAATAAAAGCAAAACAGAAAAAAAAGGGTAGAAACAATACAGAACTTCAAAAAAAATGAACAGTAAGAAATCACTAATTGATATATCACACATTGTCTTCCCGGATGTAGCTGTTCAAGTTACAAAATTAAAGCATACAAAGTGGACATTCAAACAGTGAGGCTGCAGACAGTTCTGTTCTCTGATCCAACAAAAACTTAGCAACATAATTATCAACCTACACCCTCAAACACACATGCAGTTATATCTTTAGAGCATTTGCTTTTCCTTCTTTTGCTTTTTAAGTCCATTAGCTGTTTAGTTATATCATGTTTCAGGTTGCTCAGTACCTTAGTGATCTGTTTTGTTGTTGTTATTTACCTTTTTATTTTTTTCTTATTTATTATTATTTTTTATTTTATTTATTTATTTTGAAGGTAGTAAAATACAGCAGAACAAGACAGGACATAGTCAACTGAGGCAGTGCAGTGAAATTGGCACAGAACCTCACAGCAGGCCACGGGGACAACAGCAATAGGCACAACAGTACATCTGGTTTTCTTCAATCAGGCAGAGGAATAGCCAAGGAAATACAGAAATTACAGGAACAGAATATTGAATAGAGCAATATCATTGAGCAAAACAGAGCAAAACAGAGATGGCAGAAGAAAATCCACCTTATTCGCTCTATCGCATATAGTCAAACTATCAAGACATGCTCAGATCTCTGGCTCTCACTTGCTGGGGCGGGAGGGATGGATGTTTGATTCTTAGCCTAGCCCAGTAGGCTCACAGCCGCCCACCAGAGGGGTGGACTGGAGGCCCGTTTTCCTAGCGCCCCAAGGTCCAACATGGCGCGTCGCAGATCTCAGGAAATGCTGATATGGTTCCCGCCCTGGGGTGGCCTCGGCTTGCCAGGCCACAGCCACTTACCAGAGCTGCTTGCTGGTGGCTGCCTGTTTTCCCAGCGCCCCACAATTCTCGCTTTTTAAAAAAATCTTTTTCCTCCTCTCCATGCCCCCTTTGTCTTTTGGTTCCTTTTCCATATGCTAGTAGGAGAGTTTTAACTGATGAGCTGTAACCAGCAGTCCTCCTCAAACTTTACCGTACCTATTACTCACCACACGGTCTAGTTAAAAGGCAGACATTTATTTATCCAGTAGTCTGAGGTAAGGCCCATGATTCTCTAAATCACTCAAGTGATGCTAATATTGATTCATGACCACAACTGAGTAGCAGGAGCCTAGGACAGAATTTCCTAAGCTATGTAACACAAATAATAAGGTTTAGCAAATTATTAATAAATATTAGTGGCTATCAAAATTGACTTTTAAAGATAACTCTATTAGACCTCTTTTGTGAGAATTTTTTAAATGAGAGCACTATGCTTATTTTTAATAAAATAGTAAATTTTAAAATGCTCAACAAGTATAGAAATATATCAAGCACTGTTAACTCTGTCATTTTTAATTACAAAAAAGTATGCTAGAAAGTGGCAGGAAGGATCACCTGATGATGAACACAAGATATTTGGTATTGTATTAAATAAGCAGCACTTAGCAACTCATGTCACTACTGGATTATCTACTTCAGGGCACAGAATACTGGTATATAGGGCCAGATGGTAAATATTTTTGATTCTGCAGACCATAGATAGCATTACTACCATCGCTACTCAACTCTACCAGTATATCATGAAAGCAACCATAAATAACAGGAAAAGAAATGGACATGACTGAAGCCTAAAAGACCCACACTCTGCTGGATCATCTGTCAACAAAATGTAGCTTGTCTTAAAATTCTACATTGTTTTCAGAAAACATTCTAAATCTTTCATTTGTTTTTGTTAAAATTTCAAAAATGAGTTTTAAATTTGGACAATAAACCCTATAAATCTCATGTCTCAAGAATCACTTTTTTGTGTTTTAAATAGCAATTGATTTTTTATTACCAAATAATTTTTAAACGATCATCTTAGGATAAGAATTTCAAAATAAATGATATGTAGATTGCCAGTTAATTATCAACCAGACTGGATTAAAGGAGGCCTGCTTTCCCTCTCTTTTGCCCTGTTTGTTCTTTCCATTTTTTGGCTGCCACAAATGGTTGCCCCTCAGCCAGTCACTTTGCCTTGCAGCCAACTGAGTTTGAACTGAAAACTCCAAAAACTCTAAGAAGTAAATCTTTCCTTCTGTCATGCTAGGCGTCAGATATTTTGTCTGAACAACAAAAGAAAAGTAACAGTTATGCTGAATGGTATCCTGGTACATAAAGAAGAATATTAATATAAAAACTAATGGAATCTATGTTACCAGTGTTTGTTTCTTAGGTACATTTCAAATGCAGCTTCATAATAAGAGATGTTGCAATAGGGAAACTGGGCCAGGGTTACAGAAGAACAATTTTTCCAACTTTTCTGCAAATATAAAACTAACCTAAATATTTTGAAATTTATTTAAAAAGTTCCAACAAAAAAGAAATCTCTAATTTTTTTTGAAATTATGATCTCTTGTTATAGAATAAGTGTGCTTAAATTATGGCAAGAAAAATTTAAATATGCATTAGAATCCAGAAGTTTTCATTTGATATTGTCAGTTTATGCATGTTGTTATTCTTACCTCCATGGTCAGGTAACTCAGTGTGTGTGTGTGTGTGTATGCGTGCGTGCGTACATGTGTGTGTACATGCATGCATGTGCATGTGACTTTTTCCAACTTTATATCAAAGTAAAATTTCATGCAATAAAATTCATACACGTCATACAAGTAAAATCCATTCACTTCAAATAGACAATATATTTTGTAGTAATTATATACAAAATATACAATTAAGATACAAAGTATCTTGTATGTTTTTTCCCCTAGTTTTCTTACACCCTTTGATCTAAGTTCTCATTCCCAGATGCTAGGGTCACTGATCTGACCTTTCATATAGTTGTGCCTATTGTGACTGATAACCTCAATTATCTTTCACACATATGTTATTGCCTATATTTCATTATTACCTTTATCTTCATTAGTTCAAGTTCTTTAACCAGATGTTTATTGGGTTGTGTGGCTTTGCAATTTTAAGAATTTTTTAATATATATTCTTATATAGTCATGAGCCACATAATGCTGTTTCAGTGACAGGCCAGAAACACAATGGTGGTCCCATAACATTGTAACAAAGTTAAAAATTCTGACTGCCTTCTACTAGTGTGGTAGCTGTGTATGTAGCACAATGCATTACTCAGTACTTTTGTGATGAAGTTAGTATAAACAAAACTACTGTGCTGCTGCCAGTCATTTAAAAGCATAGAGACTTTCAAACAGACAGAGTGATGAACAACATCAAATCAGCTTCTCCCAGATTTAGAGTCAGACACTGGAATATGGCAGTGTGGAGAAAAGAAGAAAGGAAGTGGCTCCCCAAGACCCAGCAAGGATCTGGAGTGAGAATTTTAAGAGTCCATAGGGAGACTGATAAAAGGGTATCAGTGTAGAAAAGGAAGGTAGCAAGTGGCACTTACTCCCCGAATTTCAGCTGGCAATGTGAGAGAGGCGACTAAGAGGCACCTACAAAGGCACAATGACCAGGGCTCACCCCAGAGGCCTCCACAGAGAAAGGCATCAGGAGCTGAACAAAGCAATTGATATTGCAGGCTGCAGTGGCTGGTGAGTGATTCTGGTTCAGACCTCTCCAGGCAAGAGCAATTGGCTGTTACCATTTTGGAAAGGGGCCAGCTGAACACAGGATTTAGAGCAGCTGTAGGTTGGCTCTGTCTGAGGTCTCCCAGTGTCAGGGTGAGGTACAGGTATGGGAAACACTCAGGGTCAGAGAGATGACTTCAAACCAGCAAGAGGAACCTGGAACATTGGAGGGTAAACAACTCAGGTCCTAGTCTCACAGTCAGAAATCAGGATCAGCCTAAGCTTCAGAGCAGTTGAAAACCCAGGTTTGTGGCAGGCTTGCTGGAATCCAACATAGATCTGGGCTCTGTTTACCCCATTTGTCTACCAGCGACAGCACAGAAATGCCCCGAGTTGGACATTTTTTTCTTCTTTTCTTCACTCTTTTACTTTTTCTTTGTTGTTTCTCTTTTTATTTGTTTGGCCATTGTTTCTAGTTTTCCTTGTTGTTTTGTTCTGTTCTTATTTCTCTTCATTCTTTTTTCCCCACCTGTCTAACTAATTTCCCAAAACTGGCATAATCTACCTTTGTTCTTCAGCCTTGATGCTAATGTTTCTATTTGCTTCTAACCCGTTCTACTTCTCTATTTTTTCCTCTTACTCATTTTTAATTTTCTCCCTTGAGAGTAAAATCACTCTATTGAAGGAATATTTACTTCATGCAACTTTCTGATTCATTTTAAATTTCATTATAGAGTTACAATTTTTGTTTATACAGTTAAGGGTGACAAATTAATATCACCAGTTTGTCATTTTGTAGTCTATGTTGATGCTATTGTTATTAGTGATTTTACTATTTTAACCAAGGTGCCATTGTTGTTCTAATCAGTTATTCTTCCTTGTATGCTGACTGAGAATGCCTGAGGGTCATAAACAATACTATGGACCATTATCAAAGAACCAGGGGCTTGGTCAAATAGACAACACTTTCTTATTCCCAATAAATTGAAGAATCTTGCAACAGACTCAAAAACCAAAAGCCTGCTACAACTACATCTATAAAAAGTAGTCATTTCCTAGGGAGTTCTCAATATTAGCAATAAAGCTACCTACCATGAGCAATTTATAAGCACCAGTGCAGAAACTAAAATAAAAAATGAAAAATGAGAAGACATGGAACACCAGACCTTCAGCAAGGAGTGAGGGAGGTGGGACAGTTAGAGAGCAACCCACCTGAACTCCATGCAATGGAAACAGTGATAAAGCAGATGAGTGAGGCTCAAGGAAAAATCAAATGATGACCATAATGAAGGACACACTTAGTGAGTCTAGAGTACATTTGGATTTTAAAAAATAGAAGAGCTTAGAAAAATGATGGAAACTATGAACACCCAACATAGGAAACAATGGAGTCCACAAAATTAATTCAAACAGATATCCAGAAGATTAAAAATTTTATTGCAATTATATACAGCAGAATCAAGCAATGTGAGGACAGAATTTCATCTCTGGAAGACAGGATTGCAGTTAGCAACTGTAAAAGGAAAGACTTCTTAAAAATAACATGGGACTATGAAAAATCAATCCAAAAACTGTTAGATAATGCAAAGAAGAATAACATAAGATTGAACAGAGTCAATGAAAAAGGAGGAGATAGCACAGATGACATAAAACTGTTCACAGAAGTAATGGCAAAAAATTTCCCAAGTTGGAAAAAGGAATCTGACATATACAGTAGTGAGGCATATAGAACTCCATGATCAGTCATGATTAAAAAATATCCACAAGACATATAACCAGGATTCCAGATTCAACACAAGAACAGAATATTAAAAACTGCTAAGGGAAAAAGAAAAAAATGACCAATTAAGGAAAGTCCATCAGAATCACAGCAGACTTCTCAGCAAAAAGCCTTAAGTCAAGGAGAGCTTGGAATGAAGTCTTTTGAGCTCTAAAAGAAAAACCTCCAATCAGACTTATATAACCCAAAAAATTATCTTTCAAAATTGATGGAGAAATAAGATACTTCTGTGACAAAGAACACCTGAAGAAACTCATGACCACTCATCTAGCACTCCAAAATGTTCTGAAAGATATTCTAGAAAGAGATAATGAAGACTCTAATTCCATGAACTCCAACATGATGAATCCACAAGGAAAGGCAAGAAATGAAACAAAGGGGAAAGAAAGGAAGCAACAATAGGAAAATTATAAGGATAAATCAATGTATATATCAGTTATAACCATCAATATGAATGTGAAAATTATAAGGATAAGTCAATATATATCTGTTATAACCATCAATGTGAATGATTTGAATTCACTGATCGAGATCCAACAACATGCTGCACACAAGAAACACAAGTAACTAAAAAATTGCATAGACTGAATGTCAAAGGATGGAAAACATGCAACAGAACCTTGGAAAAGATAGGACAAGCTCTTTGGTTTGCAGGCAAATTGGATTTCAAGCCAAGACCAATCAAGAGGAATAGTGAAATTCACTACATATTTATTAGAAGAACAATCTAAGAGGAAGAGATAACAATCATAAATGTTAACACACAACTATAAAAAAGAAAATATTAACAGACACGAAAAAATAATAAGTAATACAATTGTAATGAGGGACCTCCATACTCCACTGTTAAAATAGATCAACTAGACAAAAAAAAAAAAAAAATCAGAATTTAACCAAGCTGTTGAACAAATGGACTTAATATATATCTACAAAGTGTTCACTCCCACAACTTTAGAACACAGAACATTCAGAACATTTTTCTCAGCTGCATACAGAGTGCTCTTCAAACTATACCATGTTACTTCAGAGGACATGCTTATGGAAATGCAAAGGAATTGAAATTATCCTGTATATATTATTGGACAATATTGCA
The DNA here is from genome assembly GCA_004027455.1 of Hydrochoerus hydrochaeris. Classification (NCBI taxonomy): domain Eukaryota; kingdom Metazoa; phylum Chordata; class Mammalia; order Rodentia; family Hydrochaeridae; genus Hydrochoerus; species Hydrochoerus hydrochaeris. The sequence continues at coordinate 27,181 of PVLA01013105.1, read as the reverse complement.
ATGAAATGGAAAATCAATGACAAAAGAAATCACAAAAACTACATAAACACATGGAAATTAAATAATAGCCTCTTGAACAACTAATGAGTCACAGATGAAAAAAAAAGAAGAAATTAGACAGTTTTTACAATTAAACAAAAATCCCCAAACAACATACCAGAACTTATGGGATGCAACCAAAGCAGTCCTATGAGTCAATGACAGCAGTCCAATAAGTCAATAAGTCAATATAAGTCCTTTAAGTCAATACATATCAGTTATAACCATCAATGTGAATGATTTGAATTCACACAAATCCAACAATATGCTGCACACAAGAAACACAAGTAACTAAAAAATTGCATAGTCCTATGAGGGGAATTTGGAGCTGTGAATTCCCACATCAGGAAAGCAGAATGAGCTCAAATAAACAGGATAATGTTTCCTGGAAGCGAACATTATCCTAATACCAAAGATATTTGGCAAATAGAAAAGAGCAAATCATCAAAAAGGTTATACACTATGACCAGGGATGCAGGGATGGTTCAACATAGGAAAATCAATAAATGTAATACAGCATACTAATAGAAGCAAAGGACAAAACCACATGATTACTTCAATAGATACAGAACAAGCATTTAACTAAGTCCATTCATTATACAAACCCTACAGAAAATTGGAATATAGTCTTTATCTCAACTTGAAAAAAAGCCATCTATGACAAATCAATGGCCAACTCATACTAAATGGTTAAAACTTAGATTTCACTTAAAATCCAGAAAAAGACAAAGATATCTATTATCACTACCATCATTCAATGTAGAGCTTGAAATATTAGCCAAAGCACTTGGACAAGAGAAAGAAACAAAGAAAACAATGATAGGAAAGAAAGAAGTTAAATTATCATTATTTGCAGATAACATGATACTCTAGAGAGAAAACCCCAAAAACTCCATCAAGAGACTAATAGCTAATTCTTAGAAACACTGTAAATGCCCATAATAGACAATTGAATAAAGAAAATGTGTGTGTGAGAGTGTGTGTGTGTTTTAATAATGGTGTACTAGTCTGCCATAAAGGATAGGTAAATGGATGCACCTTGAGATCATATTCTTAAATGACAAAAATTAGACACACATGTTTAAGTATCACATTGGTTCTGTGGTATGAGTAACTGAAAGTGTAAATAAGGACAAAAATGTATAATAGATATTGTGAAATAGGAAGAAAATGTTCACATGGGAAGGGAAACAAGGGAGAGAATATAGAAAAAGAAAGGAAGGGAAAAGAAGAATGCTTAGAAGGAAAAAATAAGACATCTTTTGTAAATAAAGGGGTAAGAAGGGTTAAAGAGGCAAAGGGATTAAAGGTACAGATTCTTATAATGAATATGATCATACTATATATCTAAAATGCACCAACAAAATTAAATTTTTAAAAAATACAGCACATACAATTATGTATACTTGATAGTGAGGAGAAACTATTACCAGTTTATATGTTTTTATATATATATATATACATATATTATAGTTTTTATTAAATGTATACTCGTGTATTAAAAATTACTGTAAACAGTGTACTGTATTATGCCAGTAGCTGCCTCATGTATCTCATGGTTACTCCATCCATTGATTGCAATGAGAGCCCACATCAGTGATGGACCTAGAACATCTTGGTTGTGTCAGTACATTGTAGGATGCTCTATACTCACAGAATGTCACTTCTCTGAAGAATTCATAATTATGCAACATATGACTATACAAAAGTCCTTTGTCTGATTATTATTATAAACCATTGCCTTGCTATTGCTGCTTAAATGCAGTATGTTGGTTCTCTTCCTGGTGTTTTCAAGATTTTCTCTTTATGGTTTGTTCTCTGAAGTCTGAGGACAATCTCTCTAGATGTAGATTTGTATTTATCCTAATTGATATTTGTAGCACTTCTGAACCACTATTTCTTTATAAAAGCTGAAAAAGTTATCAACTGTATCTTCAAATTTATTTTTTTTTCCTTCACTCTTGCCATTATTTTATCCTTCTGAATGTCCAATCACTTGTGCTATTTATCCTTTTGGCATTATTTCACAGGACACTAAATCAGTTTTCAGTTTTTCCACCTTTTATTTAGAGTTTGTAACTTAAATGGTTTGTCTTCAAATTCACTGAGAAATGTCTTCTGATAACTCCAATCTGCGGTTAAAGTTCAACCAATAGATTATCCATTTCAATTATTTCACCTTTCTTTTGTAGTAATCCCATTTGTTTTCTCTTCATACTTTCCATTTCACTTCTAAGATTTCCTATTGTTTCATTCATTAAAATTTCATTTAAATCCTTGAACATGTACATAATAGCTACTTCAAGGTTTTTGAAAAATTCAATATTTGAGCCATGTAGAGGAATTTTTTGACTGTCTCATTTCAACAGGATTTAACTTTTTCTTATCTGGTCCTTTTCCTGTATCCTTTTTTCCCTGTTTTATTAATTTTTATTTTTATTACTATATGTTTAGATAGTATATAATGTTTGCATTCATCATGGGGAATTAGTACATTTATAACACATTTATATCTTATGGTCCTCCCATCTTTGCTCCTCCTTCCACCTCCTCTCTATGCAAAAATCTATCTTCCTGCTTCCTTTACATATCTTTTATTCTGCTCTTTAGTTATACTTTGGATTTCCATATACAAGAAACCATGAAATATTTAATCTTCTGTGTTTATTTCACTTAACATTATTATCTAAAAGGACATTCATTTTCCTACATATGACTCAAATTTATCCTTCTTTAGAGAAAAGTAATATCCTTTACAGTATGTAGTGCCTTTGTGTCTTTTGATCAGTTTTGGCCTAAGTCCACTGTGGCTGAAAATAAGATAGCTACTCTTGTTTATTTTCATAGTGGCCTTTGTTGCTGTCTTTAGTTAGTATTGGGTCTTTAGTGGTGTACACTTGGATTGGCTAACTATAGAAGTTTGCCTCTGTCCCAAGAGCCAACAACCCTCATTAATTTGGACAGGAAGGAATGCAGTGTAATTGGTCCATTATCCAGTTCTCACAGAATAATCTGAAGTATAGTTGGTGGCACAAAGACAAACCAACTCTTAACATAGAGTAAAAACCAATAGCAGTAACTATGCCACACTGGCAATAGCAACAAAATAAGGAAGAATAATAGAGTCAATGAGAAATTGAATATTGACATACTATAAGAATGAATACGAGCTACCACTGTACTACCCTCAAAAATAGGTGAATTCTGTAATAATATACACAAAGACAAACCAAATGTTGACATATAGCAAATACCTACTAAATCCAACTTTACCACCATTAACAATAGCATTTAATAACAGCAAAAGTTTGATGAATATATAAAGATTAATAGTAACAGTAGTAAAAATAGAAGGAACAGGAAAAAGTAAAATGAAACAAGATTTTAAAAATTTCTGGAATATGAGGATAGAAAAGTGAGATAAGTAATCCTATTAAAAAGAAAATTGATAGAATTAAACAGAACAACAATTTTTAAAAAACCAGAAGACAAAGAAAATAGAAAATGAGGAAAATTTCCCCAAAAAAACCAATGAGGAAAAATAGAAATGAATCCAAAACAAATTCCTACATATTTTTTGAACAAGTGATTTCTTTCCAGGCTCTGCAATATTAGAATCTAGCTATGGAGGGAAGTGATAGTGAATCACTACTAAGACCTATTTTGTTTCCACACTCAAATTTCTGCTTGTGAATGAATTCTAACCCTGCCCTTCCTGCTGGGTTTGGCAGTTCAGTGGTGTCCAACCTAGCACTATATTCACTGTATCCATTCCATTTGCATTCCTGTTCCCCCTGTAACAAACTTTCTCTTCCTAGCTTTATAGCCTGTGGGTTTGAGGTGCCCTCATCCTCCAGGGGACCCATTGTCTGATGCCCACCAGACTGTGGCAACCATGCAAACTGATGTTTCCCTGATCACACTGGCAGATGGAAAGGTCAGACCATTGAGCTGTGTTGGACACAAACAACAGGCAGAAGGTCAAGCAGCCACTGGACTTAACACCAGCGCATTCAGACCCAGCCCCCTTTAAAAGCCACGCATAACCAACTCGGCTTCTTAGCAGGGAGTGTGGAATCCCTGTGCTCTTCACCTGAGCTTAAACATTTCATAGGGGTCTGTGCCAATAGTGCGCTGTGACTCTTGTGCCTCTCTCCCTCCCAGTCACTAGGGTGGCCCTGAAAGCCCTGCAGTTGTTCTCTTATTTCTAAACAAGCCCTTCCCCAAATGGCTCCAGGTTAAACACTCAAATGTTGATGGCACTGGATTTTTCCAGCTCTAGCCTGACAAGTGAAGGGAATCACTTTGAGAGAAAAGCCGCAAACTGTTTTTGCAGTTTACAATACCTGTGGGCTTTTCTTGCGCCTTGTCTTTTCTCTCTGGAGATGCAGACTCAGTCTAGGCTTACCTTGTATTAGTGGGGACAGGTCCCTATGCTAGAAACCAGGATTAACTTTTCAGACTGCTTCATTCTTTTCTGTATCATGCTCCATTTCTCCAGTTTTTCTGTAGTTTCCACTCTACTTCTCAGCTCCCACCTGCTTCCTGGAGATCTACTGGTTTTTTTCTTCACCAAGTTCTTATATCCCATGCATGTTTCCAGATCCCAGAAAGACTGTATTTTGCTGCTGGTCTTTACTCTGACAATGTCTTCCTGCCACATCTAGTCAACTTTCACTGCATACCTTGTATTGTGAAAGATACAATGTAAAGCATCGATATTGTATTTTCCTCGTTTCTATTCCAATAGGCATTTTTATTAATACATTCTAGATGTACACAATGATCACATTATAGGGGATTTGTACTGGCACATGATATAACTTGATTCTTTTCCTTTTTTTTTTCCCATCCCCTTCAACCATTCTTTCCCTCCAAAATAAAAGGTTTGCTTCCAATATTTCCTTCTTTTCCCTTCCTTCCTTTTGCCCTCCCCCTTCTCACGGGTACATTTTCTTCCTATTTCACCATATTATACATTTTGGTCCTTATTTACATTTTCGGTTTCTCACACCAGAGAAACAACGTGGCATTTATATGTGTGTCCAATTAGGTAATATCTCAAGCTTATATTTCTTATGGCACAGCTGTATAAAAACCCCATATCATCTTTATCCATTTATTTGTTGATGGGCATTTGGTATGTTTCCAAGACTTAGTTGTTACAAACTGCCCCTATAAACATGGGTGTGCATATGTCGCTGTGTTATAATTCTTTCAAGAAGATACGAAGAAGAAGAATAACAAATTGAACCTCTAATCCCAATAGACATTTAGATTACTGGCTGGTTACTTTCAAATTTATATAGGTTTAGGCTGGGGATTTAGCTCAGCAGCATAAGCACCTGTCTTGCAAGTACGTGGTCGTGAATTAGATCCCCAGTACAAAAAAAAAAAATTATATGAGTTTGATTTTATACTTCAATAGTGGAGATCTGTAGAAAGCACAAGTTCTTTCTCAATACCTTTTAATTTGGAAGGATTCATCCTCTAAACTCCATTTCCCTTAAGCATATTGTTGAGGCTTGATATTAACCTCTATTCTGGATTGCGGATATTTTTTTAACAGTATGAGAGGTGAAACAAGGTAAAATGTTGCTTTAACTTAAGTTGCAAATGTGTGTTACATTACTTAAATGTTTTTGCCACTCTGTCCATTTCCACAAATATTCATAAGAGTGCTGTGAATACCAATTTTGAGGTTAGAAGTAAATTTTAGCAAATAAACAAATTTAATAATGGAATCTGTGAATAAAGACCAACAATATTTTTCTACGTAAGAAAACATTTTAATGCTCAAAGTGGTTGCAGTTTCTTTTAGTTTTGTTTTTTGAGATAGAGTCTAGGTAACTCAGGCTGAACTTGAACTCATTATGTAGTCCAGGTTGGTCTTAAACATATGGCAATCAATTCTCCTGTCTCAGCCTCCAGAGTGCTGGAATTACAGGCATGTGCCACTACGCCTGGCACAAAGTGGTTGCTTTAATATAACTATTTTGTGGAAAATTCCCCTAAATGAGATAATTTGTCTCCTAAAGAAAATTTCAAGAATAATTTTTCTTACCTCTTCAGGGTCATCATTATAATAATAAAGTAAAAAGCCAGGCATCTCAAAACTTGACCTATGTCATTATATACAGAATAAACAAACGTAATAGTATCTTTCCTTCTATTAGATCTTTGTTGATCTAATAGATAAGAGACTTATACAGATTGAAAAAAAAATCTGTCAACCAGGGGTTTAGCTTAGCAATGTAAGCACCTGCCCTGGCAAGTGCAAGGTCATGAGTTTGATCCCCGGTAAACCGCCCCCCCCCCAAAAAAACACTGTTATAGAAAAGGGTCCAAATTTAAAAAGTACACAAGGAAATTTATTGTTGATTTATTAATTGAATCAAAGTTATACTGTGCATAAAACAGCAATCTCTATACAGAAGGATATAATGTATCATAACTTACAGTTATCTTTAAAAAGACAAGATGCAACTCACAATGATTATGAATATAAAATTTACATTCTCCAAAGGTCATTTATTTTATTTGGCTATTCGTGTTCGAAGTCGTCGTTTGAGAATCTGGTGATCACTTTCCTTCACTTTCTGGTCCACTAAAATCTGAAATTAATAACATAGCTTTTCAAAAATTATAAGAAAAATAAAAATATAAGTTTGTTTATAATGAGTGATAATATAGGTTCATGTAATTAGTTATTGATCTAATAGGTACATTAGTCCTTTTGTTCTCTGAGACTATAGGTATTTCATCTTCTATAAAAATATATGCAGGTCGGGGATTTAGTTCAGTGGCATAAGTGTCTGCCTGGCAAGCGTAAGGTCATGAGTTTGACCCCCAGTACCAAAAAAACAAAAAATATATATATGCAAAAGAAAATAGGTTTTGTACAAGATTCAATCAATACTACTTCATTTTAGAATTAAATTAACTTACACTCTGTATTAAATTAAGTATACAAATAAGCTCAAAATAACTATTAAAATATTGGACGCAAAAAAATGTCTCAAATTAATCTTAGGAAAAAATCTTTTATAGCAATAAGCACATAACTTACGAAGTACTTATATACTAAGAAAACAAAAAATCCGCAGTGAAGGGAGGAAATTACACACTCATCATAAAAATGGTAAAAAAGTAAAACAAAAAAAAAAAGTGACCAATACAACAATACTAACAGTATGCCCTAATTAATACCACTTCTTTGCTACTTGCCTTCAAGTACCAATCTCCTATCTGATAGCTGTTGCAAAAAAAAGGTCTCTCTTAATTTTTCTTGGCCACTTACTGAAATTTTTTCTCTTTAACTACTTCTCTACTTCACCGTCATCTACTAAGCAAATGTTAGCATGATAGAAAATTAGAACCTTTCCTGTAATAGCACTGACTGTTCTGAGTGAGGAGAATGAGTCATAAGAGTCAGAGTGACAGATATTGAGAGAAAAGATGAGAGGAAATGGCTAAATGCTAATTCGATATTTTTACTACATATATTTCCACCCAGATTTGTACAAGTAAAAATAGATGTTAGACCCAAATAAATTACTAAAATTCTGATAATTCTATTGATGGAAATATATTCCTCTGTTGAAGTTTCAAATATAAATGTATGACACATATATTAATATGATTATTTCTATTTAATTACTATAAGGTTAACATCTCTAAGACCAAAAGTGTAATAACATTTAAAGCATGTGTTTTACAAGATCTGGTCCAAACAACAGAAATACAAATCATGTAAAATTTAAATTGTTAACAATACTTCAGAATTAAGAAGGACATAAGTAGTTTTACATTAATGAAAAATGAAATACTAGCTTACCACTTGGCCAGATATATCAATAGGAGATGAAATTTCATTTGTGTACAATTTCCGTTTCGCTCTTTTTGGTTGAGATACATTTTCCTTACTTGCCTCTGAATTTGAATGCTTTGAAGAGCTCATTGTTTCAATTATCTTTTTTGCTAAGAAATAAAAATATTAATTAATCCCTAAGGTAATTTTTCAACTACAAAGGGCCATAGAAGAACATACACAAATTAAAAAGCAAATGCAACAAAGAACATATAGACAACTCATAAAAAGATTAAATGCTTAAGAAACACATGAAATAATGATTAACAGCAAGAATAAAGTAAAATAAACTATTCTCTGAATAATGTTCAACAAAGTGCAAAGGTTTATAGTACAACCAGAAGGTTATAGAACAACCAGTAAAATTTCGGTATCTTTAATAACTTGAAAAAATTTATGTTATGTTAATAAAGAAAGCCAGAAACATGTATAGTAGAATGTATAGCAGAATATATACATATATATGTTTTTAAACAGAAAAAAACTTTAAGGAAACATTCTAAATTGAGAGTTTTCTTGTCTAGAGCTTAGCTTGGCTTGAGAGGACTAAGCTAAAGACATAAGGCCAAAATAAAACCAATTCCCCAAACTTTTAACCACTTACTGCAATGGGATAACCATGAGAAAAGAAAGCAACAACTCCCATCCACCCTCTTCTGTACTACCCTAAGGAATGGGTGCATACTCTTATGATCAGGTAGATCAGCACAGAAGTGTCTTATTGCCCAGATAGTCCCAGATAAAATACTCTTGAGTTTCATGGACTTCAGGACTGAAGGCTGGGCAGAATAGGAGGGACAGGAGACAAAGGGTTAGAAGTAGAAAAGTACTAAATCACAATGTAGAAAATGCCAAGGACTATCTACTTCCTCTTCAAAACAGTCTTTGGCAGAGTTAGCTGTCCACTTACTGACCTCTGCTTAAGCCTCAAAAGAGGCTCTGAAAGGAGGCACCCAGGCTACAAAGGCAGATAGCAAGGAGACCTGAGTCCTCAAGTATAACTCCTTTCAGAGACTACAGTGCATTGATTTTACACCAACTCTAATATTGAGAGACAAATTTTTTGCATGAGGTCCATCATGCAAGTTTTTGTGATTGTCTACAGTCGTTCTTTACAAAAAAGGCACACATAACTTGGCTTGAAGCTAAACTCCTCACTATTATGTGAAGGCCAATGTACTAAAAGGTGAGGAGAGCTAGATAGACATTTTGTCCCTATAAAGCTTATATTCTAGAGGAGAAGACAGTAACAAAGAATTATACTTTAAATAAGTACTAAGACGAGAAAAAAACAGGCCTGAGTAGCAAAGATTAAGTGAGGCTAGTGATGAGGATTAGTGAAGGAAGGAAGCTGAAAATAAGGGAGCAGCTATAAGAACAGCCAGGGTAATTTTTTTTTTTTCCATTCATTTACAAGTGACCAACCACCACAGACAGGCACTATAGATACAATCCAAAATAGAATGTCTTACACTCCTAGAAATAAATTTAAAAAACTAAAATCCATGCCAAGTGCATTAATGAAGAAGCTGTCAAGGAACTAAGCCATCAGGTAAGAAAGTCATTATCTTATAGGAACATTTCCTTTCCTTGAAAATATTTAATATCTGATAAGCAATATAATCTGAATATATAATCTTCTAAAATAATAAGTCCTCTCTTTGCAAATTTAACTATTTAACAGTTTGCTATTTGTCTTTTTGGATAATTTCCATGTTTATACAAACTATACTTTTAAAAACAGATATTTGACAGGTCTGAAGTTCAAATCTGTGCACAAAAGTATCCTGTGGCACACTTATAGGAACAACTCAGGATATTTCCAGGCCTCAAGGGAAACAGTGATCCTTGATAGTTCAAGGTAACTCATGGTTTCAAAATATTACTTTCCTTTTGATGATGGTTTATTTTTGCAACCAGGATTTTTAGAAGCTGAATTTTTAGTAGTCCCTTTAAGTTCTTCTGGATAAGGATATTTAGGGGAGTTTTGGGGATTCAAGGAGGGGCACAATGACGATAATTAATGAGACATTAAGGGCACTAAACCAAGAAAATTTAGACTCTTGCAACAACTTTTCACAGAAAATGATCATACAGTCTATGATTCAGTTCAACTGTCCCTTGCTTCTAGTCCTCAGTCTCCCCACTTTTGGTCTCCAATTCATCATCTTTTTGCCATTCATGAACTCCTACAAACCCATTCCTCCACTCACTCTTCCCAAATTGTCCTTCCATATTCCACATGCCACAGTCATATTGCTACCTGGAATTGTATAAAAATACTATGCATTTTTCTGTTAGTCTAACTGTGTTAATATCATTTCCTCTGGTAGATGTGCCTAGGTGTATGTATGTGCATATCATATATCTTAATATATATTTCAATATTATATTATAAAGAAAAAAGCTTGAAGCATACTCTATTTGCAAATTCAATAGACACAGAAATACATGTTTAGACATATTATAGATGAGTAGGTATGGTATGCATAATACATAGAATACAAATACTAGAACAAACACCATAATACTAACAGTGATTAGTAATCAATAATACTGAATTATAAATCACATTTCTTCCATACAACTTTCACAAAATCCTCTAATCAGAATGGTTTCCTCTACTGCAATATTATTATACCACTTTGCCTACACATCTATTATACTAGGTTGTTTTTCCAGATCAATCACTCAAATATAAACTTTTATCCTCTAATACAAAGTCAACACCTAGGCACATACTTTTTTCACCTGTTCCTTCTCAGAGTATGTAATATAGGACAATGCTTGTTTATAGCATAATACTTTACCGGACTGAACATTTGAGTCTATATACCAACCAGGTATTAGAAAAGGCCCTTTAATTAATTTTCTACAAACCTTTTGATTGAAGAATTATTGGAGAATGTTGTATAAAGTCTCCAAATTTCTGTAATGTCCCTTCTTTTTTCTTAGTGACCAAGTTTACACTTGTTGTGGGTGCCTGACTCCGTAAAGAGTATGTTTTCTTAGATGACGAATGTGAAGAAACCTAGTAAATAAACATCTTATTATTACTCATAAAAAATATTAAAATAAAATAGTTCTGGCTATGGTAAAATTACAGAGACAGAGACAAGTATGAATCCTTCGATAAGGAACTCAGGACAAATTATATGCAAAGAGGAATAAAGTATTAAGGCTAAACCCTAAGTGTTAAGCCAGAAGTAAATACAAGAAGTGCCTTCTAATGGCCAAATGCTAAAGGTTATATCTAAGCTGAATTAGACAGATATGAAATGGAAGTTATAATCAGAAACAGCTGGATTTGTGGATAACTACTAATTGGATTTGACATTTTAATTTTCAGCTTCTACTTTATAAATGAAAATTATGGACATAGTCAACTTTAGAAAAATTAAAAGACAAACCTTTTGTTCCTTTTTGACAGAAAAATGTGTCATCTCTGAAATAGGGAATTTAGAATTTGCTCTAGGTGTAGCATTCTTATGTTCACATTTCACCAAGTCCTAAAAATAATGAATTTTAGTACTGGTTAAGTTTTGGATATTTACTTTCTCAAAAAGAAAAAAGAAACATTTGTAAAATGCTATGTATCATTTATAACCATGATCTTGTCAATGTCTGAAGATATTTTTGGTTGTCTTTGCCAAAAAGAATGTCTCCTGCAACTAATGAGTAGAATCAGCATGTTTCTAAACACCACTACAATTTACAGGACAGTTCCCAAAATCGAAATACCCTGTGAAGAATGTCGATGGTGCTAAGGTTGTCAATCTTGACTGCAGGTATAAATTTTTTACATACAAAAAAATGAACTACCATAAGCTAAATGAAAAACCTAAAAGGGCAACATATCTTAATCTTATTTTTATAATAAGGCACAGCCTTTTCTAATTCTTAAATTATACAAGACTTCTCACTGAAATTTGACAGCATCAAAAACAAAACTTCCACAAAGGAAAAATGTGAAAATTAATAATCTTTCTTCTTTACTAAGTAAGCATGGCATCTTCATTTTCTCATATAATCTCACACAGAATAAAGTTTTTTGTATGTATATTCACTAAATTTAATTGATGTGGATCCAAGTTGTACCAAAAACTACAAGCATGGGGTAGGGGGGAAGGCAGAGAAATCATGACTGATACCCAGAATCTAAGTTACAAAGTGGACCCCATGAAAGGGGAGAGACAGTAACCATGAGAGACAGATAAAGAAAGACTAAAAGGCTCACCCATTGTATTTGAAGCATTCATTGTTTTTATGTGAATTTGATAGATTAAAATATAGGACTATATAAATAATTTTCAGTCAATTTATTATTATAGCAGTGAAGGCTATTAACAAAATCACTTTAAAAATTTAAGTTTCTACATGATATATCTGTAGCAATCTGTAAAACTTTTCTGAGCTACATGTGAAGGTACAAATTTAGTAAAACATTTCTATTTTAACACTCAAGTATTATACTTAATTTTTCCTTTTCTCTTAGAAAAAAGTGGACAGAGAAAAGTCAAGTTAACATACATGACGATGAAATTAGAGTTCTAATGTCATTTAAACTAATAAACATAAATTAAATAACTAAAACAAAAGTAGCTAATGTAACACTACAAAATAATCTATAATGTGTTGATAGCTACAATCCTATTCACCACAAACTTAATAGTTTACAGAGAACCTCAGGTGTAGTTAATACTATGTCTGTCCTTCTACCAGCTTAAAAATATACTATTTATTTACCCATGTACAGCAATAGCTGACAGAAAACACATGTGACTCACCAGATCTCCACAATTTTATAGAGTGAAAGGTCTGGCATTCCTACCATCAAGGGACTACAAAAAGAGTAGGTAAATTGGTTTTAAACTGTCACTATATTGAAGCGAAATTTTAAATCTGTTTAATTAAAAAAGATTTTGTCTTCCAAAACTTGGTATGGTCATAGACACCTAAAAGTTTAATTATATAACAAAAACTATATACTGAACATTTTAATTTCTATAATTTCTTTATTAATCTTTTTCATCTTCCATTGAAGAAAAAATGAAAATGTTTGAACCACACTAGTATACAGAAACAGTTCTCCAGTAAAATTCACTATAATTGACCTATTGTAATTTAAATGAACAAATAAGCTGTGTATTAATGTATTATTTTAATATCCATGGCTTTTTGCCTGAGGACTTTTAAGCAACAGTGTTATTCTTAAAAGATATAAAACATGCCTTTATTAATAACTTTAGTCTCCTTAACAGCAAAATAGTGTATTTTGTATATAGTCTAACTGATCGTAATAGTAGTAAGATTTGCTTGTTAACTTTACTCATTAGCTAAGAATTTACCTCTTCCATTTCATTACTCTTCCTCTTTCGGGCCTTAGAAATCTTAACCGTCACTGGTGTGGTACAACCAGGGTGTTTCACTGACATTTTGTTTGGCTGTAAAGGTGTAAAGTGAATCTCCAGTTCAGGTTTCGGAAATCGAGTACTTTGTTCATTTTCTGTTGAGACTTCACAAGAATCAAGAACCACTGATCCATCCTACAACAAAGTTTTTTTAAAAAATTATAGAATATGAATTTATAAGCCACAAATTAATTATTTCAAATGTCTACTACAGACAATAGACTGGAACGATGAGAAGTGTAACGGGCTGCAGCAAGGACAGGAAGCATAGGTTAACGGCGAGGTATTTCCAGGGATATGTAAGGCATGTAAAATGGGGTCACAGCTGAGAAGTGGAGTGTGTGCATAGCATATATAAGGTCTTGGGTTCAATCCTTTGCACTGATAAAAAATCGGAGGAAACAGAAATTAACATTTCCTCAGCTTATACGACAAGGTTACCTACAGAATTTGTTTAAAAGATTACTAGGCCTTACATGAATTTACTTTGCCAAAAATCTAAGAATCTAGGATTTTTAACAAGAACCCCATAAGTTAGATAAAATTTTTATCTCTTTAATAAACAATCTTATTACTCAAAATTATTCACAGAAACCTAGATCTAATGCACATTAAGGAAATTCAATGAGATGTTCAATGAGATATGGTAGATTTAAAGCTGGCCATAAATTATTTGCCATTCTTTTCGTTGAGGGAAAAGTGTCTCTCACTTCCCTCTGCTTGAATCTGGGCTGGGTTTAATGACTTTCATGATCAGTTAAGATGCAGTAGTAACATCCTATTTTCTCTAAGGCTCAATAATAAAAAGCTTTGTGTCTCCCATCCTATCCTCCTGAATACTTACTTTCAAAATATTTTCCCTCCTTAAAATCTATTTGCAGAACCCAGCTAGTGTGCTGTGAGAACCCAAGGTCACAGACACAGGTTGCAGGTAAAATCAGCAGAAGTCCAAGAATCAACTACACCAGTTATGCAAATAAATCATTTTGGACTTTCAGCCTAGTTGAACACGTTAATTTCATGAAAGCATGAAAATGCATATAAAAGATAATAACCACAGAATTTACCTCAAAATGAAATATACAGTAATCCTAGAATAAATAAGAAATTGGACCTATGTGTGAAGATATATATAAATTTATGGAGAAAGAATTGCCTTACTATATGTGATTACATATGTAATCAAGAGTTAAACCTTGTTTACTGATCAACTTTAAGCTTGCCACAAATTCTATTTTTTAGTCCCTAAAATCAATACTGTGTGAAATTCTACTGAGCAGCATCAAGAAAAGGCCAAAAATAAAAGAAATAGCTCAGTTATTTTGCCGTCCTAAAATGCCTTTCCCATCACCTTTGATAATCTTCCAGTACAATTCTCCCTTCTCTAATCCATAGCCTCTGTTTCTTGGGGCACTCAATTCTAGCTTCTATTATAACACACAAGGTAAAGTCAAACAAATTAATAATTTGTATGTCATACTAGATTCCTTACTCCTGGAGGAAAACAATCACATAGCATTTGTTTCTTAGTGCTAGTACTTAGAAAAGTTCCCAAACTGACTGCTCCCAATATATGCATTAAAAAAAAAAAAATTAAAATGTAATTTTATCTTCAAAACTTTTAAGTGACATAAAATCTTTATGTTTCATAACCAATCTTATTAGTCAAAATTATTCACAGAAACCTAGATCTAATGCACATCAAGGAAATTCAATGAGATATGAAAAGCCAGTGACAAAATTATTATATGGATACAACTCCTGAAAGCATGCTTTTTAACACAATGCTTGTTAAGGAAATTTCTTATAAGAGCAAATAATCTTCCTCATTTTCCTTTATAAGCTTTACTATTTCTGACCATCAAGTTTGTTTATATTAACAGATTTACTGTTTTTAAGAGATAAATGTCACTTGGAGATCGAATTGCCCCCCAAAATTTCTACTTCTCAAAAGCTTCCAGTTTTCCTTCACATAGCCAAAAGTATACTTGGGTTAGTTATGTAGCAAGATACCTACAACAACTGGTAAAACTTGCAAGTGCTACTGAGTGAGTAATAGTGCATAAAGGGAGCAAAACATAAAGTATATTACTAAATATTCACCTCCACTACATTTCTGGAAATCTCAAAACTTGTTGATTGAGGTTCACTTTCAGTCCCAGCAGAACTAGTATGTCTGGGCTTCATGACTATGCTTTGTTTTTCCTAAAATAAGGAAATATTAAATAAGTTATTTTAATCTGAAAATATATTAAAACATCTCACATAAAGAATATAAAATTAAGATCTACATAAACCAAATAGTAGAAATAATTAAAGACTTGTTGAGTGACTACCTATGCCTCCCTCTACCTGTTTCACCCTCAGAGACTCTGAAAAGGCTGGGCAACTCATTTCTTCTGATTCTAGTCTAACACAGTGAGAGGGAGCACTACTTTCAAGATCCAAAATGTTTACATACAACCTCTCATTTTCTTTTCCTTGTAATTCTCAAATTCGGTTTGACAAAAATCATTATTTCTACTTCCCAGATGAAAAAAAAAGAGATATGGCCAAGTCTGTACTGAATTGGAACTTTAAATCCTAAACTGCCTTTCATAATACAATTTTTAAAAACTAGACATTGCTTAAGAATGTAATCATTTAAGTAGGGTTTAGGAATAGAATCTATCTTATAAGAAAACAGGATGAAGAGCACCCTTCAAGAAAATCTAGTTATCGTTATGCCTTTAAGACCTTAAGGCCATTATGATAACCAAATCTCTTGAAGCATATGGTAGGTTCTTATCCTAAATCCTGCTTAAGTGATTTATAAAGAAACATCAGACTACATTTTAAACTTGCTAAGTTCCAACACAGCTATTACCATCAGAGCCACCAAAATTAAGTCAAATACACTTTTCATCAGAGCCACCAAAATTAAGTCAAATACACTTTTCATATCACCTAACCATTACTGCCAAATAATGGAGAAAGTGATTAGCATGCAATGGATTTCACTATAGTAATCATTTTTAAAAGTTAATTATTTTTACATGTTCTTTAGTAATTTCTCAATTCTATTTTGACGACACTGTTAAGAGTTCTGAAATGTTATAATTTTCCTCAAAAGTCCCAAACCATAGTGACAGTAGTTGATATCTATTTTATTTTTTTAAATTTTCTCTCAGACCATTCAATCTTGTTTTACTTTTTATGAAGAGTTTGGTTTTTTGTTTTTTTGGTACTGGGGATCGAACTTATGACCTCATACTTGCCAGGCAGTCACTTGATCTATACCCTCGGCCCTTTCCAGACCATTCAATCTTTTAATGCCTTACATATATACCCCTGCACACATACATACACATTCTTCTCTTGTTATTCAAGTTCCTAGAGCAATGGATCATTATGTGCTGATCATTCATTCCATAAAGATCAACTTCAGGTATTCCTGATTCAGTTCACTGGGACACAACTGTTTGTGAAAGTCAATCCTCTCCTCATTCAGAAGTACTATTAAAAAAGTAACTGCTTGAACAACATATGATGCTCCCCCTCAATATGTTTACTTGCAAAATAATTTGTACCTTTATACAATAAACTTAAGGGTGGATCCAAATATTAAAGTACTACTCAGCATTCATTTTAAATCACATTTCTAGACTTTAAAAACAGATTAGAGATAAAATCATCAGTTGTTGATTTGCTAATTGCTCTACTTAAGACAGTGATGGCAAACATTATAGAGCTCATACCATATTAGAAAAAGTGCTATGCCTCAGCTATTAAGAAACAATGACAAATAAATGATAATGATAAATAAAAGACAGAAGAGTTATTTTTAAACTCTGAAAACTCAAAATTCATGAGAAATACTTAATTTTTCAAACTCTGATTCCTCTCTGATCTACTAAGTTAACTAAACTGAAAGTCAATTAATTTTGAAAAATCCTATGTTCAATAAAATGGCATAAGAAGTATAAAATTCTTACTTTTTCAGAAGCCTCTGATGTGCTCTTTCTTAACTGTTCGATTTCACTATCTTTCTCTCTGTTACTGGAGATCAGTGCTTTCAGTTGTATTTCTAAAGCAGCAACCAGCTGATCTCGCTCTTCTCTCCACTTTTGAAGGTCACTGTTTTTCTCTGCCAGCTGTGCTGTCAGTACTTCCTAATCAATAGAGAAAATATTAAAGTAAACTTTGCAGTGATGAATCTAAGACTATTTATAAGCATTTACTAGATATAATACCATGAGTACAATTATAAACAAGACATATAACAATGGAGTTGAGTTTTTGATAAAATATTTCCCTCTTAGGCAAAATACTTAATATCATTACATATGTTAAATGTTCACATGCTGTATTTGTTCTTATACCACCTCCCTCAAAAAAATTAGCTTACTAGACATTTCTTTCAATAAATTATAGACATACCTTTTAAATTAATATTAGCATTCCCTTCAATATTTGGGTAACAAGACAAAATTACAATGAAACAAATAGCAAACCTAATGTCAACAAGCAATTAAAAAAAAACAGTATCATCTCCCATGAGTTCAAAAATCATAAAATACTCACTAGTAAATTAAAGATATATATATAAAATTTTGAAAAACTACAAAATATTGTCAAAATATTAAAGATTCCTAAATAAATGAAGAGATAATCTGTGTTCTAACATCAAGACTCAACATTAAGATATCATTTCTCCCAAAATAAACCTGGCGTCAAGGCTATTACCATCAAAACTTAGGTGCATATGGATGTGCATAGGTACAGAAGAGCCAATTCAAAAAGATACATAGAAATGCAAATGTCTAAAATAGCTGAAAATGAAGAACAAAATAAATGCAATCAGCTATTACTGTATAACAAGACAATGTGAATAAGGCATAAAGATAGAAAAATTAATAAAACAAGACACTCCACAAATGTACGGTTGATTAACATTCTACAAAAATATCAAAAGAAATTCTATGAAGACAGGATAATCATTTTAACAAATGGTACTGAAAGAATGAAATAATGAAATTTTAAAAATTAATCCCAAAACTAATTATACACCATAAAAAGTATCAACAGACAAATAAGACAAAAGTGACACAGCAGTGAGAAGAAAGAGTCTCTTCAGTAAGTATTATGCAGTCAATTGGTAATTTACATGAAAAAAGGTAACATACATTATGAAGGAAATTTAAATACACATGCAACATAAATTTATGCGCATGTGCACCAAGAAAAAAATTAAAAAATGTTTATGATGAATTTGCTATTAGCAAAACACAGAAAGCCTAAATGTCTGAAATATTACAATGAATGAATGGAGGTATGTTCATGAACAAACATTTAGCAAGGAAAACAGACTAATTGGCTATAGGCAACATGGATAACTTACAAAAACATAATACTTAATCAAAGAAGTCAGACAAAAACAAATGATTTCTATTTATATCAAATTCAGAAAAGGACAAAACTAAAATATAATATTAAAAAAGACAGATGCATATGCCTGTAATACCAGCACTCACTCGGGAGCCTGAGGCAGGAGGATCACCATGAGATCAAGGCCAGCCTGTACTACCTCAAAAAAAAAAAAAAAAAACACACAAAAGATAAAAGACAAAATAGTTATTCTCATCAGGAAAGAGGGAAAAGAGAGGACTCTGGAATGATTAGAAAGAAACAGGAAAAAAAAAAAAACCACAGCTTTCTCTAGGACTTAAAACTTAAAGTAAGGCAGGTCCAGTGGTGTGCCTATACCCCCAGTTCCCCTAAGAAGCTGAAGTAGCACTGTTTGAGCTGTGAGGTTCAAGTCCAGTCTAGGTAAGAGGGAGAAAAGGACAGAAGAAGAGAAGAAGAGAGGAACAGAGGGAGAAAGGGAGAGAAGGAGAGAGAGAGAGAGGGAGAGAGAGGGAGAGAGGGGGAGGGATAGAGGGAGAGAGGGAGAGAGAGGGAGAGAGGGGGAGAGAGAGGGGGAGAGAGGGGGAGAGACAGAGAGAATATGAATATGAAATTCAAATGGGTATATTTGCTGGCACTGCTTCCAGAGGAGCAAATGACTAGGAAAGAACTGGTTACCTTCCTGGTTTAGTATGGGTACAACTATGACAGTCAAAGTTGTTACTTCTTACCTCTTACTAAAGGTCAGGATGTTTCAATGGACTGTGGGACAGAAACAAAAAGCCAGAAGCAACTCCTACAAAATCAGAATTCTATTCAATGCAATACTTCCAAAGGCCTGTATGTTGAGGGTTTGGTTCCTAGCTTGGTAATGTTGAGAGATGGTAGAACCTTTAGCATATAGGACTAGTAGAAGGTTTTAGGGCACTGGGAGATGCCCTCAAAGGAAACTGTGGGACCATGATATTTTGCTCTTTCTTTTGCTAACCTTCAGTGAGGTAAATGGTTTTGCTCTGCCATGTGGTCCCACTGTGATGTGCTATCTATCACAGGCCCAAAGTAATAGGCCAGTGATTGTGGTTTGAAACCTCTGAAACTGTGAACCAAAATAAACCTGTTCTCTATTTTATAAACTGATTATCACAGGTACTCGTTACAATAAAGGAAAGCTGACTAACACATTCCTAGAGGCATCTACAGGCACATGAAGTTGACACGTAAGAACAAACATATTACCATCTCAGCGCTATAGTATTAGTCTCAAGGGATTTGGCACATGAAGAAAGCCTAGAGTCAATACTCTACAGAAACATGACAACTAATGAAATGTAGTAGACTGGACTAGATCTTGGACCCCAAAAAAGACAGTAGTGAGAAAACTGATGAATTTTTTTCAGAAATTTAATTAATTTGTTGGTTATTATTATGATAATGTTATGTAAGATGTTATGTAAGATCAGGAAAAGTTGAGTGATACATACTAGGGTTAACTTTTTTGTAAATAAAATGATTTGAAAATAAGGATTTTTTTAAAAAATTAAGAGCAAAGGAAGCTTATTTCCAAAAGAAACATAAGCACACAGGTAGACTCCTGTACTTTCAGATACTTCAACCAAGGGATTCTCTTGAGACACAGCTTTTTCCAAGGCTACGTGTAGTACATAATGACATGCAGCCTTCTCACCAGTACACCATGAAGGGCTGAGGGTTGCTGCTGCATCTATCCTTTTCTAGCTTTAACTATTGGCCCTGGGACACTGTACACTGCTCTTGCTCCCTTCTGTTTCATTTCAGGGGAAAAATAAAGACCTACAAAGGAAAAAGACTTTTCCTCAATATCTTATACTGTCAGAGGTGAGGTGATATTGGTTTACACAGATTATTTAGGATTATTTGATAGGGGAAAAAATCAGTATGTTAAGGAAAAAGCATCACTGCCGCAGCAGACTACAGGCATGGTCTAGAATAGAGCTTAGGAAGTAAACTGGCAAGTTGTGTCCATAAAAAGCTCTGTGCACAAAACTGACCATCTTTGTCCAATATTAAATATTTGGGTAGCTTTAAAGTTAGGGGGTAAAAAGAATGGGAAAAAACACCCTTTACTTGTTGATAATTAACATTCTCATTTTTATAGAAAGGTTTTCCTGTTAAATTTCAACATAAAATATCAAAAAACAACAGTATGATATTATCTACTTACTACTACTCTATTATAAATAAAGAACTGCTGTTCCATTTAAAGCTAATGCCTGTTTGCTGCTCAATAAGTCTTGCTAGGATCAGTGACAACTTTTAACTTTTTTATTCTTATTGGCAACAGTGCATACTAAATTGCCAAAAGAAAAAAAAGGACAAAAAGCTAATGACTTATAGCTTGTCAATGCAAAACTGAGTATCATTTCTACCTCTACCTATGTAGTCTTGTAGAAACGATTGTTGATTTTTTTTAAAAAGCTCTGATAAAATGGCTCACAGGATAATAAGCATATACCATTAAAATCTACAGTTCAAAATGTAAAAAGTTTTAAAATACTTTAAGGAAAATTCTATAGCATTCAAAAAAATAAAGACTTGGTGCCCAGAGACTGAGAGGCAATTAGGTATTTCCCCAATTTATTAAGGAGACTGAGAAAACTTAGAACAAGAACATAAGAGAATCTTAAAATGAAGTGAAATGAACTGGGGCAGGAAATTATTACTAAACCTGCCATTAAAAAAAATTTTTTTAAGAGCAACCATAGAGAGATTGACAAAAATCTCAAGAACATAATAAATCAAAGTAAAACAACTGAAATGCATCAACAAAATAATTGTTACCAACCACTTCATTTTGTTGCTTTAAACAACGCTCCCTGTCTTCCGCGTATTTTTTCATCTCTTTGTTTCGTAGATTTTCAGCTTCTTTTGCTTGAGTGATAAGTATTATTTTTTCTTCTAACCATTTCTTCCTATCAGCTTTATATTTCTGTTCACATTCCTATAAATGGTACAATTTATTACTATATGCCTAAGTGGTCAGTAAACCTGTTTTCAATGTTATACAACCCCATCACTCTTCACCTTTTAAAAAACTATGAAAAAGTATTTCTAAGTAATGATAAGATCAGAGTTTATTTCAGATTATAAAACAAACATTAGCTGGTTTTACTTTCCTTTATAAACTTTACTTTGCTATAAGTTCACTTAATGATTTTCCTTTATTCAGGAAAAAATAAAAAATTTAAATTTTTGGAAGAGCCACTGTCACTCAAGTCTTCCTAAATAAATGCAACATAGTGGGGAGGCTTGGTCATTTCTAATTGCATGATTTTAAAAAAAAAGTTACTGAGTATAGGATGCTAAATAAAGAATAACTTGTGTACTAGGGCATTTATTAAAGCAAACTTGAGAACAGCTGGACAATGATTATAGTAGACGAATGATTTTCATGCTAGTTTCTATAGATCTTTTGGGCCTATAGGCACTTTTATTTTATAATTTCAAAATCCAACTAAAATATCAATTAAAACAAAAATAATATTATCACTCTAAAAAGACCTAAAACTATTCTACAAGATAGCAGTTCATTCTAGCCTTATAGTTTACCACTAAGAAACATGATTATGTCATCTTTGAATAAAGCAAAATATGATAACACTACTTAATATGCACAATTGGAAAAAGTGGATGTATTATTTTTCATAATAAATAGCATTGTTAATGTCATAAAAAACCATTTTTCCCATGTCATTTTCTACATATAGTATATTAAAGCTAAATAAGACAAAATACATAAATACAAAACAATATATGACTGTTTCAATTTAATAATTAAACTTGAAAAGAGGAATAGTAATCAAAATAGTTTTATTGATCGTCACCTTCTCCATAACAAGATTTGCTAAATTAGAATTTTAAGTAGAAAAGTTGGTAGAAAGATATTAGAAATGGTAACTTAAAAATTTAATACATCAAATATATAAAACTAAGGCCCCTATTTCTCCATTTTTACTGGCACTAGTTTGTGTCATGAAAATTTTTTCCCATTTAATTTCACCATGCACTGAAAAAGTACATCTATATGAATTCCCTCACTGGAAATATTATAGACAGATAAAAATTATACCTGCAACTCATCTTGAAGCTTACTGAGATTTTTATGAAGTATGTCTGTGTCACTCTCAAATTGTCCATTTGACTTACAATTATTTTTGGTTTCCAGATTTTTGTATTTTTCCTTCCATTTTTCCAATTCTGATTTGAAGAAACAAAATTAATTTTAAAAACATGCAAAAATTATACCATGAAAAGATACAGATGACATGAAATATGGGCAAAACCAGCAAGGCCCAGAATATAGATTAAAATGGAACTGAGACTACTTCAAAAGCTGTACTTCAAGAGCTTTTACCAAATTCTTAGTGAAGAAGAACTACAGGGGCTTTTCAGGAATTGACTTGCGTTCAGAGTACAAAGTATAAATTCACTTTAGACCTTAATTATATAGGATACTACATAAAATTCTGGAAAAAAAAAAAGCTAATACGATGTCCATAAAGTGGTCCTAAAGGTGTGAGGCTGAGTGTACTCATCATCATTCATTGTTATCTGCCATTGTAAATGAAGGATTTATAAAGTGTTCTGATACTTATCATCTCAATCTGAACATCATAGTAATTTGCAATTGTATACAAGGCAACCACATTTTACAGATGAGGACAACTGGGTTGCGTAAGCACAAATATCCTGCCAAGGCTATATACATAAAAAATGACACAAGTAATTTCCTAATGCTTAATTTTTTTAAGGCTGGTGGGATAGCTCAGTAATAAAGCAGTTGGCTACAGTTTAATTTCTAATAAGTTAAGTGCAATACATTTCTACATATTCTAGAAAACTTCTGATAGTATTCTGAAGGGGATAGAATAAGAGTATTTATTGAGATAAATACAAGATTACATCAAAAACTTGACACATGAAACTCAGATGAAAACTTAATTTTTTCATATTTGAAAACACAGGAAGTTTTTTGAATCTTAACATTTGTGAATGATTATGGAATGTTATTTTTCTTTCTTTATTGCATATAATTTTACTTCAATAAAAGATTTGTATTACAGTGGAAAATGACAAGTGACAGGGCATTCAAAGAACACACCAAAGACCTTAGCATTATGATTTTTTTTGAGACACAGTCCACTATGTAGTTCATGATGGCCTTGGACTCACTAGGTGGCTCCAAGCTCACAATGGTACTCTTGCCTCTCCTGCCAAAAGCTAGGACTCTAATTGTGTGCCACCATGCCTGGCTAGCATTACGGATTATTATAAATTCTGTATTAATTTTAGATGGGAAATCTTTAAAAGCAAAGAAAAATGAGAGAAATGAAAACTATATTTTAAGATAATAAAAGCAATCTTTTTTGGGGAAGGAAGGGAATGCTGAAACAGGGCATTGTTATATAGTCCACACTGGCCTTAAAGCACTTCGTAGCTCAGGCTGTCATCAAATTCACACCGATCCTGCCTTGGCCTCCTGAGTGCAAAGATTATGGGTATGTACCATAAAGCCTTGCTATAAGATATAGGAAAACTTGTTACCTGTGGCCAACCATTCTGCTTCCTTCAATTTAGCCTCAAGTGCTTGATCTTGTTCTATTTGAGTTTGTTCTTGTTCCTCAAGGGTCATTCGCATGTCTTTAATCATTTTCTCTTTAACATTTAGATCTAAATATTTGAGAGAAACACTTAAAAACTAATATGTGGCTCTCATTTTCCTTAAATCCTTCCAAAATTAAATATATTTTCATGAACTATAATAGAATACAAATTCCAAATAGTCAGAACTACCTGGCATATACATACATATATATATATTTATATATATATACATACACACACACACACACACACACATAT
The DNA here is from genome assembly GCA_004027455.1 of Hydrochoerus hydrochaeris. Lineage (NCBI taxonomy): Eukaryota > Metazoa > Chordata > Mammalia > Rodentia > Hydrochaeridae > Hydrochoerus > Hydrochoerus hydrochaeris. The sequence goes on along the minus strand of PVLA01013105.1, from coordinate 2,578 downwards.
ATTTAAGGCACATAATATATGACATACAGATTAATGTTTGAATGATGGCAAATATGGATGGATGATACAGAATCTTTTCAGATAAAATTAACAATTTCCATTATAATTAAATTATTATTACTAATAAACACAGATCTGTTATGGCTCTAATAGTCAAAATATACTAAAAAGCACAACTCCATAATTAAAAACACAAACTAATTTTAAAGATAGGTAAAGAACAAGAACTTATATTACTGCAAAGAAAATAGTCAACAGTATATGAAAAAGTTCTTAATAGCATTATAGCCATTAGAGAAATGTAAATTAAAACTATGACATATCACTTTATATCCACTAGAATGCTGTATTAAATAATGCCCCCCAAAATTAATGCCCATCCATTATACATGTGATCCTATTTAGAAACTTTTTAAAAAATGTAATTCAATTAAGAATGAATTGAAGAGTAGAAAAAAAAAGAATGAGTTCACACTGAAATGTGATAGGCCATATATGCAATTATTACTGCTATGATTATAAAAACAGGAAATTCTGGCTGTAACTGAGACAGAAAAGACAGCCACATGTAAAGCCTGATGTAAAGGAGAGGTATAGATGGGAAATATGCTGCCATAAGTCCAAAAGTACTAACAATTGCCACCAACTACCAGAAGCTAGAAAAGGCAAAAGATTCTTCTCTAAAGTCTTCGGAGGAAACACAGTCCTGTCAATATCTACACTTTAGCTACTGTAACTGTGAGAAAATAAATTCCTGTTTAAAGTCACCCAGTGGGGCCAGGGATTTAGCTCAGTGGCATAAGCCCTTGCTTGGAAAGCACAAGGTAGTGAATTCAATCCCTAGTACCAATAATTAAATAAATAAATCCAGTCACTCAGTGTATGGTACTTCATCACAACAGCCTTATGAAAGTAATATTTTTAAAATGAAATTTGAATCCTTATCTATTGCTGGCAGAAATGTAAGATGTACATCTACTGTAGAAAACAGCTCCCTTCTCAGGTATAATAGCAATCCCAAGAAAACAGAAAATATGTTTACTCAAAAACAATACACACAAATGTTCATAAAAGCCAAAAAGTGAGAACAACCCAAATGTTCCTCAACTGATACATAAATAAAATATGGTCTGTAAAATGGAGTATTAGTCAGTCACAAAAAATGACACATATATGGATGAAAATTGTAAACATTATGTTAAATGAAGACAGTAAAGGCCACACAGTGTAGAAATCCACTTAACATAAAATGACTACAACAGACAAAAACTCTAAGACATAGAGCAGATTTACAGCTTTCAGAAGCTAGAGGGAAGAAATCAAAGGAGTATGGAACAAGTACAAAACTTCTTTTACAAGTAATAAAACTGTTATCACCTGGAATTAGATAGTGGTGATGGTTGGACAACCTTATGAATATACTAAAACCCACTAAACCTTTAAAGAGTATTCACACTTTATAAAGAATAAATTTTATGGTACGGTGTACCTTAATTTTTAAAAATATTTAATTAGACAACAAAATGAAATATATTCAATATTTAATAGAAATTTAGTAGCCAGAGAAAGCTTTAAGAGTTGAAGATGCTGAGGGGATTGCAAGATGGCCGACTCAGTGGTGGCACGATAAGAGAGCCTCTCTGTAGAAAAAAAAAAAAAACAAAAAACTCTCAGACGCTGGAATCTGACAGCATTGAAAAAGCCAGGCAAAAGGAGAGGAATTCTCACGACCCAGGAAGAAACTGAGGAAAAACAAAAAGAAAGAAGAAGAAGCGTGGACAGAGAGCTGGAGCTGGGCAAGCCCTGGTCCCTATACCGGCACGTCTTAGTCAACTCAAGATCAAGCTGAGATCCGACCCTGCTGAGAGCGGGGGTTGGTGAGCTCCAGACCCTCGGCTGGGGGAGGCTCTGAGACAGGGAGTGGAAACAGCTAGTCAAGCTGCGTGAACTTTGGTAAGTGACGGGAACTGGATTCCCCAGATTGGGAGGACCGGCTAGGCAACATTTTGGAGTTGGGCAGGGCCAGCTTGAATCAAAACCCAAGGGGGCTTTGGTCAATGGCCCCTGGTCCAAAGCAGATTGGTGGGATCTGCTTGGGCTGGGCCTGGCCCAGCCTGGTTAAAACCCAATAGCCGGGGATGAGGTTGCTGTGAGCCAGTGGCATCCCCAGGGAACACACGCACTTGTTGAAGCATAAACTGGTTGACTGATGTAGTCAGGAGGGGCTGGCTCTCAGCTTGCACCTCGCAGATCCACAGAGGACTAAGGGGCAGCACTTCCTTAGCCAGCACGCTGCAGAAAAAACTGTAAGCAAGAGGAAAGGCCCAGAGACCTCCACTACCCACCTGTCTGAAGGGGGCTGGAAACATGATCAGACAGAGCAAAAGGTCTCTAACTGCGGAAACAGGGAAAGTGAGTCCAGCAGAGGTAAATGCAGAGAAAGGTGAGAGCAGCAAACCTGTAATGTCAGAGACAGCCTCAACAGAAATAAAGAAATACCTCTGTGACCTCATCAATGAATTTAAACCTGAAATTCTAACTCAGGTGAAGCAAGATATAAGAAGATTAATAAAAGAAG
>PVLA01013104.1:0-39229 GCA_004027455.1 Hydrochoerus hydrochaeris | reverse complement strand
AGCTATTCTATTTGCAGACAACATGAACTTCAAACCTAAAATGATTAAAAGAGATAGAGAAGGTCACTACATACTTGTTAGTGGTAAAATTCAAGAGGAAGAACTAACAATTATAAATATATATGTGCCAAATACAGGAGCACCCAACTATATAAGACAGATACTAATGGACATGAAAAACCAAATACACAAGAACACAGTTATAACAGGAGATCTTAACAGCCCATTGTCACAAAGAGATAGATCAACTAGACAAAAAGTCAGCAAAGAAATAACAGAACTGAATCATACCGGTGAGCAATTGGACTTAGTAGACATTTACAGAGTGTTCCACCCAACCACATCAGAATACACATTCTTCTTGGCTGCACATGGGAAATTCTCCAAAATAGACCATATATTATCCCATAAAACATTCTTAAGTAAATGCAAAGGTATTGAAATCATACCATGCATAATATCTGACCATAGTGCAATGAAATTGGAAATTAATGGCAAAAGAAATTGTAAAACCTACATAAATACATGGAAATTAAATAACAGCCTTTTGAACAACCAGTGGGCTACAGATGAAATTAAAGAAGAAATAAAACAATACCTATAAATACCTATAATAAAAAATATAAAAATAACATACTGTAATTTGTGGGATGCAATGAAAGCAATCTTAAGAGGGAAATATATAGCAATAAACTGTCACATCAAGAAAACAGAATGAGCACAAATAAACAACCTAATGCTCCATCTCAACCTTCTAGAAAAAGAAGAGCAAGCTAAATCCAAAGCTCATAGAAGAGAGGAATTTGTAAAGTTTAGAACAGAAATCAATGCAATTGAAACTAAAAAAAAACAATACAAAGAATTAATGAATCAAAAAGCTGATTTTTTGAGATAATACATAAAATTGACAAACCCCTAGCTAACCTTATCAAGAGAAAGAAAGAAAAAACCCAAATTCATTCAATAAGAACTGAAAAGGGAGAAATTACTACAGATCCCATGGAAATTCAAAAGATCATAAATACCTACTTTGAAAATGTCTACTCACATAGAGTGGAAAACACAGAGGAAATGGACAGATTTCTAGAAACATATGAACTACCAAAGCTCAACCAAGAAGATATAGCAATTTTGAACAACCCAATATCAGCGATTTAAATTGAAAATGTAATTAAAAACTTACCAACAAAAAAAAGCCCATGTCCTGATGGATTCACAGCTGAATTCTACAAGAAATTTAGAGAAGATTTGATGCCAGTACTCCTTAAACTCTTCAATGAAATTGAGAAAAAAGCAATCCTTCCTAAATCATTCCTGGAGGCAAGTATTACTCTGATACCAAAACCAGAGAAAGATCATCCAAAAAAGAGAACTATAGGCCAATCTCACTAATGAACATTGATGCAAAGATTCTCAATAATATACTGGCAAATAGAATGCAGCAAATCATCAAGAAGATTATACATCATGACCAAGTGGGGGTCATTCCAGGAATGCAGGGATGGTTTAACACACGCAAATCAATAAATGTAATACACCACATCAACAGAGCCAAAAAAAACCACATGATCATCTCAATAGATGTAGAAAAAGCTTTTGACAAAGTCCAACACATGTTCATGATAAAAACCCTTCAGAGCCTTGGAATACAAGGTATCTACCTCAACCTTATAAAGGCAATCTATGACAAGCCAACAGCCAACATTATACTAAATGGACAAAAACTGAAAGCTTTCACTTTAAAATCAGAAAAAAGACATGGATGTCCACTCTCACCACTCCTTTTCAACACAGTTCTGGAAACACTAGCCAGGGCAATCAGAAAAGAGAGAGAAATAAAAGGAGTAAAGATAGGAAAGGAAGAAGTTAAATTATCACTATTTGCAGATGACATGATACTCTATATAGAAGACCCAAAAAACTCCATTAAAAGACTACTAGAGGTAATAAACAAGTTCAGTAGTGTAGCTGGATACAGAGTCAATGCTCAAAAATCAATAGCATTCCTGTGCACAAACAAAAAACTCACTGAGAGAGAAATTATGGAAATATTGCCCTTTACAGTAACATCTAAAAAAATGAAATACTTAGGAATCAACCTAACTAAAAATATAAAATAGCTATATGATGAAAATTATACTACACTGAAAAAGGAGATTGAAGAGGATATTAGAAAATGGAAGGACATTCCTTGCTCTTGGTTAGGAAGACCAACATTGTGAAAATGGCCATATTCCCCAAACTGTTATAGAGACTTAATGTAATCCCAATCAAAATACCATTGACCTACTTCAAAGATCTAAAGAAAACACTTCTTAAATTCATTTGGAAACAGAAGAAACCTAGAATAGCAAAGGCAGTTCTGGGCAACAAAAGCAAGGCAGGAGGCATCTCAATTCCTGACTTGAAACAGTACTATAATGTCACAGTGATAAAATCAGCTTGGTACTGGCAAAGAAATAGACCTGAGGATCAATGGAACAGATTAGAAGATGCAAGCACAACTACAAAGACACTCAGCCACCTGATATTTGACAAAGGGGCTAAATATGTCCACTGGAAGAAGGATAGTCTCTTTAATAAATGGTGTTGGAAAAATTGGCTCTCTACATGACGAAGACTGAAACTAGATCCATGCATATCACCATGCACAAAACTAAAGTCTAAATGGATCTAAGAACTCATTATTAAAACAGAAACACTAAATCTACTGGAAGACAAGGTAGGTAGAAGTCTTGGAGACATAGGGGTAGGCAGAGAATTCATGAACCAAATGCAAACTGCATGGGAAACACTTCAAAGAATCAACAAATGGGATCTCACATTATTGAAAAGTTTCTGCACTTCAAAGGAAATCACCAACAGAGTGAAAAGAAAACCAACAGAGTGGGAAAGAACTTTAACTAACAACCTCTTAGACAAAGGACTTGTGTCCAGAATATATGAAGAATTGAAAAACATCAAGTCCCCCAAATTCAAACGCCCTCTCCAAAAATGGGTATCTGAGATGAACACACAGTTCTCAGAGAAAGATATACAAATGGCAAATAAATACATGAAGAAATGTTTGCCATCACTGCTCATTCGAGAAATGCAAATTAAAACAGCATTGAGATTCCACCTTACTCTGGAAAGAATAACTGCCATCAAGAAATCAACTGATAACAAATGTTGGCGAGGCTGTGGGGAAAAAGGAACACTGCTCCACTGTTGGTGGGAATGTACACTGGTGCAACCATTATGGAAATCCATATGGAGAATTCTCAGAAGACTAAGATTGGAAGTTCCATTCAATCCAGCTATCCCTCTCCTGGGTATTTTCTCCAAAGAACTGAAAAGTTCATATCACAGTGATATATGTGCACCCATGTTCATAGCTGCACAATTTGTGATAGCTAAATCCTGGAAACAACCAAGATGCCCATCAACTGCAGAGTGGATGAAAAAGAGGTGGCATTTTTATACAATGGAATATTACTCAGCTATAAAAAGGATGATCTTGAGGCCTTTATAGGCAAATGGAGACAACTTGAGACTATCCTCATTAGTGAAATAAATAAGAATCACATTTATAAATATCATTCTATGTCTCTAGTGTAAAAAGCAAATAAGAACTACAAGTGTAATAAAACCAAAATGTGTAATTGCTATTGTAAAAAAGAGAGGAAAAGAAAGTACTCTAAGGGATATAACTGCATGTACGTTTGAGTGTGTAAAATAGATGACCATATTGCTGAATCTTTGTTGGATCTTTGAGCAAAACTGTTTGTGGTCTGACTTTTTGAATATTTACTATGTACCCTTTAACTTTGTAACTTGAACAACTACATCCAGGATGACAGTATGTAATTTATAGATTACTGATTTCTTAGTGGGGCTTTTTCTCATTCTCCTTTTTCTTTCTTTCTTTTAGAATTCTGTATTGTTGCTGCCCTTTTTTCTGTTTTGTTTTTTTTTCTTCTCTTTAAATAAAATTTTAAAAATGTATAATTGTTATTGTAAAAAAAGAGGAAACAGGAAGTGCTACAAAAGCTATAGCTGCATGTATGTTTAGATGTGTGGGATTGATGACCATATTTCTAGGTTCTTATTGGATTGTTGAAGAGATCTGTTTGCACTCTCACTGCTTTAGTGTCCACTTTGTGTGTTTTAATTCTGTAACTTGAATAACTATTTCTAAAAGAACAATATGTAATGTATCAACTAGTGATTTCTTACTGTTTATCTTCTTTTCTTGAAATTCTGTAATATTTCTACCTTTTTCCTGTTTTTTTCTCTTTAAATAAAAAAATGTATAATTGCTATTGTAAAAAAGAGAAAATAGGAAGTGCTATAAAAGGTATAACTGCATGTAAATTTATGTGTGCAGGATTGTTACCCATATTTCTTAGTTCTTGTTTGATTGTTGAACAGACCTGTTTGCAGTCTCACTGCTTGAGTTTCCATTTTGTGTGCCTTAATTTTGTAACTTGAACAACTATTTCTAAAATAGCAATATGTAAGTTATCAGCTAGTGATTTCTTACTGTTTATGTTTTTTTTGAAATTCTGTAATATTTCTCTCCTTTTTCTGTTTTATTCCTTTAAATAAAATTTTTTTTAAAAACCCTACTATGCAAATGTCTTTTTCTATTAAAATCAAGAATCACAATTTAACTATGCTTTTTTTTAATGTATAAAAATACCTACACAGAATACTATGGATGGCAACACATACTCTAAAAGTTCCACACAAGATGTGATATTTTTAAATGCTGCAGCATATATTTCCTTCCTTCCACATCCCCAACTGCACTCGACCTAACAAGTTTCCTTCCTCTAATCTCTCTCTCTCAATACAACTTCTTGTATTATGTGATTCTAAAGATTCCATTTATGTTAGCTGCACCAGTATGCTATTCCGATTTCTTTAGAGATCAGTCCTATTCCTTCTAGGCATTTACATAGATGAATAAATGGTAAACATTTTTCAGTTAACCAAAGGAATGCTTTTCCCACCTATACAAAGAAGTATAACTAAGAGAAGAAATGCATCAACATCTTCAGATCGTTTCTTGACTACAAAGGGCAAAGAATAGTGTGTGTGTGTGTGTGTGTGTGTGTGTGAGAGAGAGAGAGAGAGAGAGAGGAGAGATTGAGAGAGTGAGAGAGAACTGTATTCACAGATGACCACAGTGTTGATGATCTTGTTTTTTTTAATTAGGTGATGTCAGACATTTGTTTATGTATTAGATGTCTATGTCCATGCTGATTCAGTTGTACATGTTTTTAGGTAGTTTTCATTTATTTCATATAAACGAAATTTGAAGGTCAAACAAATAAAGGAATGATCTTGAGTTTAATAAATAAAAGAATGATCACATATGAAACAAAATCCTAAATAAACCAATACTTAACTACCATGGAAATTCTCTAAATATTTCCTGTTTACTTCTTAGTTTCCCTTTTATAGAGTTATTTACTTTGTACCTGGCAAGTAATTTCAAACAACTTTCAATACACTTAAAATAGCCCTGTGTTTTTTTTTCAGAAACTGTTTATAAATTTTCTTGATTTTAAATTATCTTTACATATAATGAAATGGTCAGAGTGGCCCATTGAAGACTTTTTTCTGCCCCCAAGCTAGACTCTGACCAGTGTAATTATTAATAAATATCATCACAAAGTGACTGTCACTTTGACACAGCTTGGAGGTTTTGGCCATGTAATTCACAGTAATGAGATTTTGCCAAAAAACATACATTTTGTCAATAGCAACAAGTAAGACAGTTCTAAAGCTCATTCTTGAATCCCAAAAAAGTCTTTTGTCAATAGCAACAAGTAAGACAGTTCTAAAGCTCATTCTTGAATCCCAAAAAAGTCTTTGCCAAAGTGAGACTTCATTCGGGAGTTCGGCTCGCTGAGCGCTCCCTTCAGTTGACTGCATGTGAAAGGCAACCTCACTCCCAAACCCACTCCCATCTACTGACTACAGTTTGCTAGCTTCTCCTTCTAAAGTACTATCATGATGGTTACCCTCATAAGAGCAATTAGCGGGGAGGATGCAGGACCTAGGAGTTGTTATGATTAAGCTAGTTTTTTGAGACCCATAAGATGCAAAGAGAAGTTTTCTCAGAGCTTCGCTAAAAGTAGAAATGTCTGGGAACTGAGATGGCTAGGAATTGTTTCTTTAAGATGGGGCTAGTTTCAGGGAGAACAGTGAATAAACCTACCATTTTCTTCCTTGTCTGAGCAGGTTTAGAGCCTGACAAGGTCAGAAACTTCAGTCAGACCTATATAGGCAAGCATCATCAACTTGCTTGTATCCCATTTGTTCTTAAAACTTACCTGTCTTTTCTTAGGAAAGCATAAATGCTTTTCTCTCTCTCTTGCCTCTTTGCCATACTAACTTAGGTATTTAGGCTTCTAATTGTAACAGCTGTTAGTGACTCACCATTGAGGAATCTCAGTCCTGGGCATGTGCAATTCATATGCAAATGAATTTTTTTAAATCTGTTTCACCTGTCCTGTGTGATTTTTAATTCACAAGTCTCCAGTGGTTGAATGGGAGTGGACAGAAAAATGGTTTTCCTTCCAGACTCTAGTATTTTGTTACTACTCTGTGTCTTTTTATGAAATGATTACTATAACATATGGTTACTTCTAAAAATGTTTTCCTAAGTCCTGGACCTAGCACTGAAAAACTGGATGAACTACTTCCTCTTTTCAAGGCTCAGCACCTTAATTCTCTCTTGAGGACACTCTACCTTGCCAAATTCTCATACAAGAATTAGAAATAACTTATATGAAACACCAAACAGTGTGTGTACCATGCTTAGAATCACCTTTCAGTCTATAGTGAACTTTTTCATTGTTATTTTATTTTATAGTGGAATTTCTAACAATATTTCTAAGACTTGAATTATAGTTATTCTTCCATTATTCAGTCCTATGGTTACAGTTAGCTGTTGAAAGTATTTTTACATGGCAGAATAAATAGAAGTCATTTAGCAATTCTTCCTAAGAATACATTTAAAAAGTTCCATAGAGATGTGTTTCCCGATACAGTTACTTAAACATACCATGTTGAAGTGCTACTGCAACAGCAAACAGAAATACCAAAATGACACCCCAGGGTTTGGAAGGAGATTAATTTACCTCAATGGGCACTGATCGGGATCATTCTCAAAATATCAGGCCCTGGTCTCTGGTGGTCTAGGGTTTGTATGAGATAGACAAGCAGGAAGCACAGAGGCAAAATGGCTTGTCAACTGGGGAATGGTTTATACAGTGTGCATCAGAGTGACCAACATGCATCACAGTCACCTGCCGTTTCTAGGAGACAGGAGCAGCTGGAATTGTAACAGGAACTTTACCTGGGCAACCAAGAAACTGAAGTATACCGACTGGGGGTGGGGACATTATCTGTTACACTAAAAAATTGTTATTCAAAAAGTTTTAGCATAAGAAAGACATTGGGCTTCATATCTCTCTTGATTTGAAACTATGGATACTTTGAATTCATATATTTTTAAAATGTCCAGTGTTCTAAATATCACACATTCAAATTTTACTGATAAAACTGAATCTCATATACATCATTTAATGTTACCTATTCTGATACGCAGGAAAAAATATTTTAGTGAATTTTATAAAAGAAATACTATACTTTCATTGTTTTTACTTACTTGGCTTATACAACTCTAGGACCCCAAAGTTTTAATAACTTCCATCACAAATATTACACGAAAGTATAGATAGTAATGAATTTACTGCATAGTTTTAGAGAAACCTAGATATATTTTTTTCAGAGATAACAGAATTTTTTGAATATTCAGTGTAATGAGTAGATTTTCTAGGTTAGAAAATTAAGAGATTAATTCAGTTAATATGAAATATAAGAAAGGCATAAAATTAGCAAAAGTGTGAACAAAAAAATTATTCATTTTTCTTCAGATTAGATAGTCTTTAAAAAAATCTCTGTGAACAATCTAAGTTACTGTTCTCAAAACCTTAGTAGTTTAATGGACTTGATTAAATAATAATTCTTAAGTTTTATTTTATTTTATTTTATTTTATTTTTTTATTGGTACCAGGGATCGAATTCATGACCATGCACTTGCAAGGTAGGTGCTTATGCCACTGAGCTAAATCCCCAACCCCTAAATAATAATTCTTATTAGTCTCTAGAATAAAGAGAACAGTTCTCATTTTGTAATTATTCCCTTTCTTGCAGAATTAAAAGCAATTTATATTTGATTGTCCATAGCCTAAAATGCATGTTATATCTCAAAATTTTCCAGTAAGTTCAACAGACATTTATTGAACAATTACTATTCAAGGTAGGAATTGCAAATATCAGTATTTATAATCTCTTCATTGTGAAGGTATACATTTGGAATAATTTATAATTAGACCAGTTTTACTCCACATTTCTATTATGAAGTGCTATTATTCTATTTTCTTTCTTTTTAGAATTTTTACTTTTATTAGTACAAGCTTGCAGTACATAGTAATTACCTCCATCATGAGGAGTTGGTACCTGTACAAAAGAAATCTTAATTCTTTTTAAATCTCCCTCCTTTTTCCTTCCTCCCTCTACTTCCATCTCTGTTATTTCCATTTAAAAAGACATTTTTTTAGATTATTCTCTTTAGAATTAAATTTCTTTTTGCTTTGTCCTTCAACAAGTCATAAAAATCTACTGCACATATGTTAACTACGGACACTAACATGGGCTATTTTGCTTTTGTAGTGCTCAGGATCAGTCTCAGGGCACTGAACATTCAATGTAAGCACTTGCCCTTTGAGCTATAACCCAATTCATAGTTTTTAAAGACTGTAAACATAACTGGAAACAAAAACAAATGTGCAAAGTGTTCACCATGCACATTTGTTTTTAGTGTAAAGTTAAACAAGTGCCTTGCAGGAGTGTGTTGGTTATTTTATAAAATTTCACCATTGCAATATTTTTCCTACCACTTATAAAGCATGGCATATGCTTTTAGTTGTAACTGAATCTTGGTATAACCATCAAAAATAAAATAAATTTGAGACTAAAGATATAAATAAACCTTTTTTTCTTTTAATTTCCCAATGGTAACTTACTTAATGAGTCTTATTTTGCGCACAGTGTCTCTCAAATTCTTGTTTATATGGATTTTACAGGTTATAAAAGGATGTACGTAAACCTGATTTCAAGAAAGGGCAAATCAATTGTGAACCAGTCCAGTGACTGTTCAACATATATAGTTCCAAATGATCAAGGTAGGTTTTTTGACAAGGCAGACACAATGATGCTATGAAAGAAACAGACAATGGGGAAAAGAAAGTCAGGTATCAGAGGCCCGCTTGAGCTCTCTGCCAAGTACCGGCCTAGAGGCTTTGAGCAGACTGACATCTCTGAGGTCTCCCTGGCAGCCTGGTGTTTGGCTAGGTTGGGTTGGGGCTCTCCTGTGAGAAGCTTACTCTGAAATCTTTTATCATTAAACTCAGACTTGTTGCCAGCTCCCCCTGAACTCTGGTTATACTTGCCAAGGATTCAGATCTGTAAGATATCCAGTAGTTGTTTCCTTCAGTTCTTTTGCGAAGTTCACAATTCTGAATATTCTCAGTCAGAATTATCTCCCGTCAATTTGGCATGGGTTTTCACAAAACAAACCTTAATATTATTTGAGTTGCTTATAAAATTATCTTCCATTATACCTTGGATATCTTAATGAGCTTTTTAGTCATTCAAGTCGAAGGGCTATTCTAGAAACCAATGTGTCTACTGAGCCCTGGTGTCTATAGAAAAATTCAGAGGTCATGATGTCCATGCCAGCTAGGAAAGTGTCTTGTATCCAGACTCTGTAACTGCATTCTTTGTAACTGGGCAGGGCTTTTTAATTATTTAGGATATTAGAAATAAATTCTGTTATCTCCTACTTAGCCTCTTTTCTTCACTTGTCCTTGATGATTTTTTTTTTTTTTTTTTAGTTGTGGAAGACAGTGTCTCCAAAATGCATGTTTTCTTTTCCTAAAGCTCTGACAAAGAAATTATTGATCTTCTGCCACCTTGCCTTTGGTGCAAGTGCTGCCATTTATCACATTAAAAGCTAGAAGTGGGGGCAAGACAGCCTGGTCAGAAATAGTGCAACGTGGATGCAGTCTCCTTTCTGGAAGTTTGAGCCTATCGAATGGCACAAAGCGGTCATGACACTGCAGGTGTCTAATGTAGACTGATCCTCACACCATCCATTGCTATTAAGTCTAATATTTCCCTGTTTTATACTACCCAGTTTTATCCTAATCTGGCTGGTCTCAGTGTTTTATTGATTCCTAAGCAGTCTTTGAGATTTCTTTTCCCAAATAATTAGTTTTACTGTCCCAGCACTAAGGTCCCCAGTGGAGAACAGGCTCAACATCTCTTGAGATTTTTCCATAGAGTGTAATTTCGACTGGGAGTTGTCACAAGAGCTGAACATGCCTCGAAGAGTTATCTTGAGAATAACTTAGTAAATTTCTGACTGTATCTTGTTAAGTGAAGGAAAGGGGCCAGAAGTGTATGCAGATATAGGGAATATTATTTCTTAAAGTCTATAAATTGCTAGTTTCTCAAATCTCTTTATTACCCTCAGATCCTTTCTCATAAATCTGTATTTCTCTTTCCATCATCTCCTTTGGACAAACTTTTCTGACCATGCCACAGTTCCCAAGGTACGTTTAGGTAGCCCAACTGAGAGATTATATATATAAGTTAAGGTAGAAAAAAATTATCCTTAACTAATTTTATCCATACAGGATAATATTGTTAACTTTATGGATACCGGCATATACGGAATCTCCATAGAGAAGTTTTGTTTTGTTTTTCCTAAAAGCAATGTTACATTATCAGAATCAAACTAAATTTCATTTGTAAAGGAACTAAAGAATTGCATTCTTTTAAGCATATGTGTATTATCATAAATGAGAGTGGAATTTAAATCATATGTGATTCACATTTGCCTTCTGCTCAAATTTCACAAATATAAAATGAAACCCTTACATTCTAATATCCCACAGGATATTAAATTAATTCCACATGCTTAAAAAAGGGGAGGGCAATATTTACAGTAAAAGTGACATAAATGGACTATTCATTTGTATGACCACTAATTCCATAGGGCAACTGATCATAAATTAAGGGCTGACATTCAGTGATAGATGATGATATCAGACATAATGAAGGTAGTATGGAAGGTTTTCACACACTGCTTGACTATTAAGTGGCCATTTATTGTCCCTGCACCAGGTGTGATAATGATAGGCTATACAAATCATCCAGAAGAAATGTCAAAATAGGCTCCTTTGCTGATAAAGCACCGCACATGTTTATTAATATAGCAGCTTGTCTTCAGACTGGCCCATCTGCTCATTTAAAACAAATCTTTTCCCTATAAATATTTTATTGAAGAGCATGGCCACTAGTAATGGTTCTTAGAACAACAGGAATGGAAGGAGAAGAGAGATAAACTAAAAAATAGCTGAGCTTAAATAAAACATTATGCTCTCTTTTTTTTTGCCTTAGATATGTTTAACACAGGGGCAGCTTTTAATGTGGCATTTACGTTAGATTAGTGCTGCATGAGTGTGGACCATAGTAAATGGTCCAGCTCCAGCTGCTGCGACGCCAGGTGGGAAATGGCAAATTTCACGAATGTTTTCGAAGCACACATTTCAATAAAGTGCCAAATGAGGTACTCAATTAAGAAATCTTCTAGAGCAGTTGTTTGTGTGCATTTAAACTCATCAGAATATATTTTAACTGGGTAGATTTTATAAGGAAAAGTAGTACCACAGGGGATAGGACAGTAGTTTAAAACTCTTGAAGATTTGCTTCATAAAAATTCATTTTCTAGAAGACACACACATCACATTTTTATATGAGGGGAAACAACGGAAACAAGATTTGAATGTTTCTTCTCCTTCTCCCTTTATTTTTTTACTTTAGGAAATCAGAAGTACGAAGCTAAGGCATTTTCCATCTGGTATCTGGGATTTTATATGCTCGCAGTGCTGCCTCTACACCCTCCATTCTGTCTCCAAGAACGGTTTCATCTAACAAAAAAGTGTGCCCTGGGGTACTCCTCTCAAATGAGCACACACATGCGAAATAAAGAAGTAGAATCGTTCAAAATACTGAAATAAAGCAAAGGCACGGACCATTTGGTGACCAGAAGTGATTCTCACTCTATAGCTTTGGCTTCATTTATTTATTCATTAAAACATAAATAAAGCCTGGCAGGCATGCCTTTCAGGTTCTAGGAAAGACTTTTATCAGACTCAGTGTCACATAAATCCACTAGTCATACTTTTCTAAATAAATTACATATTGGAATAACTAACCAGCACATGGTCAGAGGGCCAATTCAATTACTTAGGACAGGGGAAGAGCTCAGAAACTCCTGAAATTATTTTTTTACTTTGCCACATAGACTGAGAGGAAACACTTTTCAATCATATCTCATGTTGCATGTACCTTCAAAGCATTAGTGATGTGTTTATCATTAGTTTGAACATGAATTGCCCCTGTCTTCCAGAGCAGTACCAACATATATCCAAATTATCTAACTGAGAAATCTAGATTATACTGTGTTTCTACTTATCTAGCACAGCCAAACCACCACCAAGTTCGGTTTCTGCTATAACTGCAGTGTCTACTGATCCAGATACAAGTGTGCTCAGGTACTGTTTCCCAGGGCTTCACTTAGTCTAGCAATTTGAATTTGCCTGTTTCCAAACATCTGGATCCGAAAAGAGAAGTCACACAAGTGCAAAATGGAGGAGAAAGGACACTTCAGAGAAGCGAAGTGGCAGGAGGGAATTCTATAAATGAAATTTTAAGGGAAGGCCACACCAATTTTATTGGATTTAATTCCCTCTAGGCCATTTTCTACATAGTAGCTAGAGTTCCTTTTTAAAAAATTGAAATCAGATTATGTAGTACTCTATGTAAAAATCCTTCAGGGATAGTTAGAGCTCTTAAAATAGAACCTCAATTGCTCTCATGTCCTAGAAGGCCCTATGTCATGGGCACATGGTTTACATTCCTTGTCTCATTATGCTCCAGAAATTATCTATTTGTTTTTCTAACTTTTGCTTTCCCTCCTTTGTGTCTACTCTATGACAATAAAGCCTAAATAGACTTGTAAAGGTCACCATGTCATCATCTTATTAGTCTGAAAAGCAGAGGCCCAAGTTACTACTTGCTTCATGAACAAATGAATTACCACACCATGATTTTCCTAGATGAGGGTCTTTGGACACACTGTTGTTCAAGCTGAATCAGAACCATCTCCTTTAATTACTCTTGACACTTCTCTTGCATGGCTGTCTTTCACCGCCACTCCTTACAAACTTGTGTCTCTTTGATAGCTATAACAATAATCTATTCACAATTTGATTCTTTAAACAATGAGTTATCTATTGATCCCTTTCCTCACTAAAACCTAAAGTCTTAGAGTTAGAGTCTCTTCCTTTGCACCTTACTCTATTGCCTGTATCCTGTTTGTACATGGAAAGCAGTCACTATCATACATCCACGTCAATAATAAACTTGAGTAGATTAAATTGCACAGATTTGAAAAGAATTTGTGTTAAGATTCCAGGTGACATTTTATCTAATAAACACATGGCTCAGAGTGACTGGAGGGGTAAAGTTCCCTTGGTTCTTTGCACACCTCTCATCAAATAGCTGACTTCATGCTCAAGATCTGGTATAATCTTGTATTCACACTTTGTAAAGATAAACACCCTGTTGCACATGTCATATTTTATAGATGATTAAAGTACTGTTTGAGGGTGTTTTGGAGACTGGCAGTAGGAGTTACCCATTAATTTAAGGATCTAAAATGGAAAATATACTAGTTGAATACTGAATTCAAGTTGGTGTCTTTCAGAGAAGCACATAGGAAAGCTGATGTATAATTTTCTGCATAAAATAATCTGTTTGAGATATTAAGTGTATGCTCATTTACAATAAAAAAGTATTTCTCAAATACAGTGTGGAAACTAATGAAGCCAGCAAGATTTGAGAGGGGTAACAACATTGAAAACCCTTATTAAGTACTTTTCTTGGTCTTATCTTGTATAAGATACACTGAGCTTCACATTAGGGTAACATGATTTTTCTACTAAATTCAACTGAGCAGGATTTAGCCAGCATTCCACAAGTCATAAATTACGTTTATATTTGATAACTAATGCCATACTCAAACAATCCTGAGAAAGACAGTTGCTGGAGAATCTGACCCACCGTGGCTATGAGACTGGTCTGTGGTCACATTAAAGTATCAAGATCCAATTGAAGCATGACTTCCATACTTTCCTTTCCAATTTGACTCTACCCTGGACATCCTAGTATCAAAATTTATAGTGAAAGACACTGCTTTTCACAGGACTCTTAAGAAAAAGAAATAATCCCTGTACTCAGTCTTAGAACTAACAAATAAGAAAGTGCTTCTTAGTACTGAGAGAGCCAAATGCCTCTTCTTCATGTGATGGCTGTGCCATTAGGGTGTGGAAAGGACAAACAGCAGATGAAGTCAGTGCTCCTTGTACAGGAACACATCACTCTAGCAGCTATGAAGATTGTCACCACCCAGGGATGATATGTAGGTGGACGGTGTATTCACATCTGTCTGATGCCTATGAACTAGGTATAAAAGATGAACCTACAAAAAAGGATTTTTAATCTCAAGCCATTGACTCTGAGAATGAAACATAATTTAAAATTGAAGATTTTACTAAATATAATTTATCATCCCTGTCTTCTACATCTCTTGGCAAGCAGGGATTGGTATGTTTAAGAAGATACTCCCAAGTGGCATGCTTGTGTGTATACTGTCAGTGCACCAAGTGACCTGGAACCCTGAAGCTGAGGGGACCCAAGAGGTGGGGATGAGGGTGATTGTTGACATTTGGAAGTTCCCTTTCTCCCTCAGGCTTCAATGGTAGCAGCCAACACAACAATGAGCCAGCTGTCTGGCCCAGACAGTAAAATAATTAATTTTACTATTAATGTATAAATTATTTTCTAAAGATTATGTAAGTGTTGTGAGAAGAAAATATTGAAATATTTTAAAACAGGATATTTCATCACATGTAAAAAGTATTTAGCATATTAACTTGTATATAATTTTGCACATATTATATGGA
Organism: Hydrochoerus hydrochaeris; assembly: GCA_004027455.1. Taxonomy (NCBI): domain Eukaryota; kingdom Metazoa; phylum Chordata; class Mammalia; order Rodentia; family Hydrochaeridae; genus Hydrochoerus; species Hydrochoerus hydrochaeris. Next base: position 24,074 of record PVLA01013104.1, on the reverse strand, counting down.
TATATGTCCTCTTTTTACAGTAGGATTAGTACCTACTAATTTTAGAGAAACACTAAGACTCCTTTTCAAAATAGCCAAAGGTAACAAGGTATCAATAGAACAAAAATAATTTTTTTTGTATAGAAGAAAACGAGTATACAAACAACTATTTGTTGCTTGATAGTAAACAGTGTAAGTGTTTAAGCTATTTATGCCATAAAGTGTTCTTTTTTTTTTTTTTTTTTTTTTGGTACCAGGGATCAAACTCAGGATCTCGTGCTTGCTTGGCAGGCGCTCATGCCGCTGAGCTAAACCCCCAATCCCATAAAGTGTTCTTAAAATGAACAAGGGAGATGGTAAAAGATTTTCTTCAAAAAAAAAAAAAAAACTGTACTAAGGTTGGTCCAATTCTCTCACACCATGCTACTAACATGTTATTTAAGAATTATTGTAATGTTGGAAATAAAGACATAGTTCCTTCGGATCCATAACAACTGCCAGGGTAGATTTTTATTGAGGCCTAGGTTGTAATCCTGGCTTGAATACCATTGTACCTTTATCAATTAAGAAACCTCTTCGTCGCTGTTTACAAAAGCCCTTTTGTCTCATTTACAAAACTTAATAATAATAACATGACCTGTTTCATTGAATTTTGGAAATAAAACAATTCATGTCAGGGAACAAATAATACATGTTTATACTAGATCCAGCCAAGACAGCTGGTATCTACAGAAAACCACAAAGAATATTATTATTGGTGGTCTTTGGGAAGTGGAAATAAGAGGGGGAAACCGATTAGTTTTATTGTGATCGTAGAATGTGAAGTGAATTTACACAGGAGCTGGGTGGGATGTAGCTCAGCAATATATCCTCAGCAGCATGCTGAAGGCCGTGGGTTCAACCCCAGCATCGTGAGAGGGGGGCAATCTACAGAGAAAATATTAGCTATTATTATTCTACCGAGTGGTAATAGCTCACTGAAAAAATCTGTATTGGTCACAAAATAGTATTTTCTCTCAGACAGAGATAAAACACCTACACGCCTGCTTTTCTGAATGGTACTAAAAACAGTAAGACAAAGAGAAAGAAGTGCTGGAAGTTACAGCAGCAAACTTATGGAAGGCACATCAATGAGGAATTTGAGAAGAAATGACACAGAAAGTGGGGACAGGTTGCGGAGGGGCAGGTGAGGCCACAGCCACTCACAGACATCTGAATCCCAGCGTCTTTCCTGCTCCAGGAGCAGTGGCTCAGCAGAGAAGCCCTCGATCAGTCACGGGTCAGGCGGCTGAAGGGCCCTGAATCACTGAAAGCCTGAGGGGATGGTGAGCGCAGGGCAGGGTGGAGCTGCAGCTGATGGTTTTGAGAATTAGAATAGCAGGCAATTGGCCAACAGAGGACAATTTTTATGGCCTCTTCTTTCTCAATGGGCTCATTTAGAAACCACCCAGACAAGTCATCTTACAAACCAACATTAAAAAAAAAAAAAATGCATCACATCACTCTACTCTGGGATAATTATTCTACAGCAAAAGTGTTCTAAGTTCTTCCAAATGATAATATTAAGTTTTAAACAATAAAACTGGGTTTGGAAAGCACATTACATTTTTACAAAACCCTCATACTTACTTCTGAAAATACTGAAGAACAAGTGTTGAATCTAATTTTAAATGACTACAACTCAAATTTGACTAGTATTATATAGTATGGTAGAACTATGTTTGATACTAGAAATATAATGATGATAATCTTACACTCAAACAAAAAAGTAATAAGATCCTTGTGAGATTCAATGAGAATATGCACTATTTGTTTCTTGTGTTTACAAAGATACACAACATATTTAATATATGAAGTTGTAATTAACATTAACAAGGGACACTCTGCTGATATTTCATTGATGATCATTGTGCACTTTAAATGCTACTTCTCCCTCAAAAATATGACAATTTATGAGTGTAGAAAAATAATGTTAATATCACCAGAACACTCTATTATGTCCAAATTTCACTTTTGTTCTCTAAGGAGAATGGTTAAAGCTGAGTAACTTATGTTCTAGTATAGTTTACCTGATAATAAAAAAATTGGAAAAACATTATGGAATATTAGAGAACAGGCTGGGAAACTCTTGATTAAGAATGTCACATGTCACGTTCCTATTTTATTTTAATAAATTTTAAATATTTTTACATTTCACTAGATGAAGCTGTGTGCTAATGTTTCTAACTTGAGATGCTAAATCTCTGGTTATAGACTACTTCTAATGTACATGTACCAGGCAGGACCATCTGCTTATTTTGAACTTTAAGAAATATTTTTGGTGTGTGGATTTGCTGAGTGGAATTCAATCCACATATAAAATTTCACACCTGGCATTATTCTAGTTCATTGAGTATGTGCCAACTGAACCATGTTTATATTACCCAGTTTATTATAAAAATGTCAAAAAAGGATGCATCTTTGATGTGAGCAAACAGTTCAGTTTTTCTCAGAGTATAAACTGTAACTGTGTAATTAGCAAATGTACAAGTTAACAGTCAACATTCGGCTTCTTCATGATATCCTATCTAAAGAAAGACTATAGAAAATGCGATATTGTTTCCACCAGATTTATTAAGTGGTATCATATTAGAAGGTAGAATATTTCCAATCATGATAAAAATTTTTAGATAGCACTACAGTCAAAAAAGCACCCTCAATAATATAAAGAGGTTCATGGCTTTTCTTGATAACTAACAAGAATTTAACCTCAGTTGTTAGTGATGTGAAGAAATCCTGGGCTGGGTTCCTTATTCAGCTGTGAAGGCAAGCTGTATAGGAGACCAATGAAACAAGCAAATGAACAAACAAATGAAAACAACAGAGCCTCAACTAAAAGGCACAGACCACTTCATATCTGAATCTCTAATAATAGATGCCTCTGGTCAGCATCTGATCCACTTCTGCACCAATTCCCATGGAATCACTTCAGTGAGTGACTCTGCCTATAATGCAGACATACTCCAGGGTAGGCTATTTTGCACATAAGCAGTAGAAGGCAAAATAAAGGATTCCACAGAGGAGAGCTGACAAGGACAAGTGATTTTGAGAACTGTAGCTTTTAATGAGCCCTGCTACAAACTACAATGTATTTACAAATCTGCCATAAAACTACCAAAGTAGTATTTCTTCCACTTCCACTTACAGAAACCTGGAGAATGTGACTCGGAGGCATGTAGAAGTTATTTACATGCAGATATGCATAATCAATCCTATTAAATTAGATCCAAAATTGTAACAAAGTTGTTTTAATAACGAAAGGTTTAAAAATAATAGTGCTTCTAGATGAAGCCATTTTTTAGAAGTCCTGATTAACGAGACATATGTCAAGAAAAATTACTATAATGGTGAATGCTGATTCAGGACCTTATTTTTATTAAGTAGTTTATAGTAAAGGCTGTGACTATTTTTCTATTTGTAGTGGCAGTTCTGGTTAATTACCTTGTAATGTATTGTGACATTAATGCACTAGTAAACTATTGGAATTTACACCCCATTCAGTAATAAAATCTGTAAATTGATGAATGCACATAAAGCCATCATAGCCATAAATTATTCAACCAAATGCCATGTATGACCACATTAGATTTAAAGAACAGAATCTCTCAAATTTACTCATTAGTGGGAAAGTGCTACTGAATTTATACACAACAGCTACATAATAACTAAAGAGAGCACAACATTTTATTCATGGTTGGTTTTGTAAGTTGCTATTATATTTTCCCTATGGGAACTACAAACATTGGACACGAACCAAATACATAATATTTAAAAAGTAGAATGCTATGCTGAATATGTATTAATATAATCAAGTACTTTTTTTCCATACAAAAATGACAGTGATGGTAGGATGGTGACATATGACATATGAATTTAACCCAAAATAATTCATAGGTGAGAGAACAAAAAAAATAAGATTAGAATGTTAAACAATATAATTTATACATGTTTCATATCAATTTTATTAAAACACAGTCCCAAACTTACTAATAATTACTTTATTGTCTCAAACACTCAAAACACAGTCACTGTTTTACAAAGAAGATACCGAGCAACCCAAGATATTTCCAGTAATATAAAGTACAGTGGCAAAGTATCTGAAGCAATCTTCCATTATTTTGCTGTTTAGTTAATATTTCCTATAGAAAAGTTCCCCGTACTAATGCTGCTGACGATATTAACACATTTTAAATGCTTTTGTTTTATATTGCTGAGTGATAAATATCAGAAAATTATGATTTTATTATAAGAATGTAGTCCAGTCAGTAAAATACTGGAAGAATTAACATAGAAAGCAACTGTTCCTAAAGAAAGAGAATATAGAAAACCACAGGCCAATAAAGTAAGGGGACAGCAGTAGATACTTCTCTCCTCTCGGTATGAATAAAATTACAGTAGAAACCTAGATAAAAGGAAAGCTAAAATGGTTAGTTAGCATTAATTTACAGGGAGTTCATAGTATATTGTTAAATAATCTTCCAAAATTATTGGAAATAAAATTGTAATTATTTAAGGAATCTAATTTGCCATATTATAGAAAAATCAAATAAAAACTTGTAATAAGGAAATAGCTGGGTCAAATGGGACTTCCAATCCCAGTCTTTAGAGGAATCTCCCGACTGACCTCCACAGTGGTTGCACCAGTCAGTCTACACTCCCACCAACAGTGCAGAAGGGTTCCTTTTTCCTCACAGCCTTTCCAGCATTTATGTTGGCAGTTTTGTTGATCCTGGCCATTCTTTCTGGAGTGAAATGGAATCTCAGTGTGGTTTTAATTTGCATTTCTCTAATGACCAATGATGAGGAACATTTTTTCATGTATTTATTTGCCATTCATATTTCTTCATCTGAGAACTGTGTGTTCATCTCTGATGTCCATTTTTGGATTGGGTCTTTGAATTTCGGGGGTCTGATTTTTTTTTTAATTCTTTATAAGTTTTACAGAGAAGTCCTTTGTCTGCGGGACAGTTCATTAAGATTTTTACCCAGTTTGTGGGTTTTCTTTTCACTATGCTGGAGATTTCTTTCAGCATGCAGAAACTCTTTAATAAGACATGATCCCTGTTGTTGATTCTGGGAAGTACTTCCCATGCAGACTGTTTCTTGTTCATGAAATTTCTACCTACCCCTATGTCTTCAAGATTTTTACCTACTTTGTCTTCTAACAGATTTAGAGTTTCTGTTTTAATCTTTAGATCTTTGATCCATTTAGATTTTAGTTTAGCACATGGTGACAGGCATGGGTCTAGTTTTAGTTTGGGACATATGGATAGCCAGTTTTTCCAGCACAATTTATTAAAGAGACTATCGTTCTTCCAGTGAACATGTTTGGCCCCTTCATCAAAGATAAGGCAGTTGAGTGAGTTCATAGTTGTGGTTGTATCTTCTAGTCTAGTCTGTTTTTATTCCAATACCATGTTGATTTTATTATGGTAGATTTGTAGTATAACTTTAAGTCAGAGATTGTGATGCCTCCTGCCTTGGCTTTGCTGCTTAGAATTGCCTTTGGTATTCTAGGTCTCTTCTGGGTCCAGATGAATTTTAGGAGTGGTTTCTCTAGATCTATGAGGTATGTTAGTGGTATTTTCATTGGGATTGCATTGAATCTGTATAACAATTTTGGGAGAATGGCCATTTTCACAATATTTATTCTTCCTATTTTTGAACAAGGAATGTGTTTCCATTTTCTGAGGTCCTCTTCAATTTCTTTTTTCAAGGTATTATAATTTTCCCTGTATAGCACTTTTACTTCTTTAATTAGATTAATTCCTAAGTATTTCATTTTTTTGGATGCTAGTGTGAAGGGTCTGCCTTCTCTTATTTCTCTCTTGGTGATTTTGTTGTTAGTGTATAGGAATGCTATTGATTTTTGAGTATTGACTTTGTATCCAGCTAGGTTGCTGAATTTATTTATTATATATAGGAGTCTTTCAATGGAGTTCTGGGTGTCTTCTTTGGAGAATATCATGTCACCTGCAAATAATGATAGTTTAACTTTCTCTTTTCCTATCTTTACTCCTTTTATTTCTCTCTCTTGTCTAATTGCTCTGGCTAGTATTTGCAGTACTATGTTTAATAGGATCAGTAATAAGGGACATCCTTGTCTTGTGCCTGATTTTAAGGTAAAGGTTTTCAGTTTTTGGTCATTTAATATGACGCTGGCTGTCATATTACCATATTGAGTCCAATCTCCCTAATGAACATAGATGCAAAAATTCTCAATAAAACATTGGCAAATAGGATGCAGCAAATCAAGAAGATTATAAACCATGACCAAATGGGATTCATTATCATATTGAGGTAAAGACCATCTATTCCAATTCTCTGTAAGGTTCTTATCATAAATGAGTGTTGGATCTTATCAAAAGCTTTTTCTGAATCTATAGAAATGATCATGTGATTCTTACTTTTGGCTCTATTGATATGGTGGGTTACATTTATTGATTTTATGTATGTTGAACCATCCCTGCATGCCTGGGATGAATCCCACTTGGTCATGGTGTATAATCTTCTTGATGATTTGCTGCATCCTGTTTGCCAATATTTTATTGACAATTTTTGTATCTATGTTCATTAGGGAGACTGGCCCATAGTTCTCTTTTTTAGTTGGGTCTTTCTCAGGTTTTGGTACTAGAGTGATATTTGCTTCCATGAATGAATTAGGGAGAATTGCTTCCCTTTCAATTTCATTGAAGAGTTTGAGGAGTTTCCACATTAAGTCTTTTTGTATTTCTTGTAGAATTCCACAGCGAGTCTGTCTGGGCCTAGGCTCTTCTTTGTTGGTAGGGACTTGATTACATTTTCAATTTCATTGATAGAAATTGGGTTATTCAGCAGTTTTACATCTTCTTGATCCAGCTTTCGTGGTTTGCATGTTTCTAGGAATCTGTCCATTTCTTCTGTGTTATCGAACCTATGAGAGTAGAGGTTTTTGAAATAGTTGTTGATGATCTTCTGTATTTCCACAGGGTTGGCAGTGATTTTTCCTTTTTCATTCTGTATTGCATGAATTTGAGTCTTTTCTTTCCTTTTTTAAATTAGGTTGGCTAAGGGCTTTTAAATTTTATTTATTCTTTCAAAGAACCAACTCTTTGATTCATTGAGTCTTTGTATTGTTTTCTTAGACTCTATTGCATTAATTTCTGCTCTGATCCTTATAATTTCCTCCCTTCTTTTGGATTTGGGCTTGGCTTGCTCTTCTTTTTCTAGATGTTTGAGGTATAGTATCAGGTTGTTTATTTGTGTTTGTTCTGTTTTCCTAATATGGGAGCTCAGTGCAATAGATTTTCCTCTGAGGACCACTTTAATTGCATCCCACAGATTTTGGTAAGTTGCATTTATATTTTTGTTTGCTTGTAGATATTGTTTAATTTCTTCTTTAATTTCTCTGTGACCCATTGGTTGCTCAAGAGCATATTATTCAATTTCCATGTGTTTGTGGGGTTTTTGAAGTTTCTTTTATCATTAATTTCTAGTTTCTAGAATGTCTTTGAGTATTCTTTGCAGGGTTGGCTTGGTGATCATGAAATTCTTCAGCTGATCTTTGTCATGGAAGTATCTTATTTCTCCATCCATTTTAAAGGGCAGTTTTGCAGGGTACATTAGTCTGGGTTGAAAGTCATTTTCCTTTAGGATCTGAAATACTTCACTCCATGCTCTTCTTGACTTCATTGCTTGTATTGAGAAGTCTGCTGTGATTCTGATAGGTTTTCCTTTGTAGTGATTTGTCTTTTCTCTCTAACAGCTTTTAATATTCTGTTCTTAGGTTGGATTTCTGGGATGTGGTTATTATATGTCTGAGTGTAGTTTTATTTTGGTTATGGCTGTTTGGAGTTCTATATGCTTCACTAATCTATATGTCAGTTTCCATTCTCATGTTTGGGAAGTTTTCTACTATTACTTCTGTAAACAGCCTCTTGATATCATTTGTGTTGTCCCCTTCTTTTTCATTTATCCCTATTAATCTTACATTGTTTTTCTTTGCATCATCTTGCAACTGTTGAATTGTTATTTCCTGATTCCTTGTTATTTTTAAAAGATCTTCCCTTTCCTGTTCACTAGCTGCAATCTTATCTTCAAGATCTGAAATTCTATCTTCACTTTTGTTGAGGTGGTTTTGGCAACTTTCAATAGAATTTTTGATTTCCTGTATATCTCTTTGAATCTGCTTCATGCATTCTGTTTATTTCTTATACTGTTCCTTCAGGGGTTCTTTTTGCTTTGTTCCTGTAATTTTTTAGCTGTGTCTTCTTTAGATGTGTTCACTATTTCTTTCACTACTTTTGTCATTTCTTCTTTTACCTGGGAGATTATTTCTGATGTGAGTTCCTTCATAGCTTCTTTATTTCAGCTGATATCATTTCAGGTATTTCAGATATATGACTAGTATTTTCTTCTATGTACATGGCTCCCAGGCTTTCTTGGGATGGGCTGGAGGTTTGAGATTGCATTTTGTTCTTTCATTTTGTCATTTTCTTATATTTCCATGTTTCGAGTGATGTTCCAAAAGTTTCCCTGTGTGTGTAGGAAATCACCTCCTGTGCCCTCAGCTCCTCCCAACACTCAAGCTGCCAAATTTTCCCTGGGCCAGCGCTGGGAAGCTGGAACTCCTCTCACTGTGGAGGCCTGGTGCCTCTCTCCCTGTGGGCCTACCTCCCCTCTCTCTGAGGCACAGGCCAGGTCCCCTGGTTGAATAAAGGTCACTGGGCGTGGTCCACTCCCAAGTTCAAGCTCTTAATGACCACTACTGATCTTCCTACCTACAAACCAAATCTTCAAGGTCTGATACATGTCAGCTCTTTGCCAGGAACTTAACATATATTATTTCACTTAATAAGCCTAAGTAAGCTTCCAAGATGGCATAATTATATTTGTGCTACAAATGAGAGAAGCTGCCCAATCATATTCTTCTTCTGCTTGTTTTTAAAGCTCATTTTTCTTCCCACAAACCATAGTAATGAACACAAAAATATTAGTAACAGCCATATTTTATGCAGGGGCTACCAAATGCCAGACTCTATTCTATTAAGACCCAATGAGGTTTTTATTTCTGATCTATTTTATTTGACTTGTGCTGCTATAACAAAATGCCAGAACTGGATAATTTATGAAGAACAAAGATGGATTTTCTCATAGTTCTAAGGGCTGAGAAGTCCAAGATAAAGAACCTGTCAGATTCTGTGTCTGATGAGGACTTTTCTCTGCTTTTAATTTGTCCTTTTTCATCCTCATAGGAGGTGGAAGGACAGAAAGGATATTGACAGTTTCCTCTACTTTCATCAGGACATTAATCCCAACAACAGGTGGCTCTCTCATGGTCTAATACTTCCTTAAGGCTTCACGCCTTAATACTATGGCACTGAGCATGAAATTTCAACATAAATTTTAGAGGGCACAGACAGTCAAACCAAGATATCACATTATCAACATAGAAACCTCAGGGTCGGTTTTGAATCATTTCTAAAAATATTTCTCACAGCCTTACTCATCATGAGATGCTCTGTTAACTAATAGCCCCATCATCGTGCATCTGAACTACCAGCCCTATTGCCCTCTGCCCGTCTATTCCCTAATCAGCCTGTCATCTAGAGAGCAGGATGATTTTAAGAACTGATAATGTTATAACACCTCATGGGCTTAGTGGAAAAACACCAGGATAAAATATAGACTCCGTAGGAAACACAGAATCTGTCTCCATCTGCCTCGTTACTTCATTCTGATCTTTCCCTCTAAAACTGCTGCCACATTCTTGCACACCCTTTGGAAATACCACACCCCTTAGAAATACCACACTCTTCCATGTCTCAGTGTGTGGCTTCAGTCTCCTCCTCTTCTTGAGTTTACCTCATCATCCCTACTCCCTTTGCTCTTGAAGAACATTAACCTGGGTTTTCAGAGTCTCTTCTGTCAATTTCACCCTCAGTGGTTTGGACAGAAAACACTGAATGACTTTCCACTATTTGTCAAGCACAACTAACGGCTGGGGAAAGGTAATTATAACACTCTCTGCTATCACAGGGCTTTTAGAAAAGAGAGGGAAACACGCATGCTGCAGAATAACCTGCCATGTCTCAGACATAATCACTTAGGGAAGCGCAAGGCATCTGGAGGGCAGGGGTCCACAGAAAGCCCCCCTCCACGGAAAGTCAAGTAGGCCACACTGAGGAGCTGGGACAGCACAGAGCCTGGAGACTATGGCTGAGACTGACTAGAGAGGAAAGAGATACATGCTCAAAGGTCAGACCCAGTGAAGTTTTATCAACAGATTGACGTCCTTGAAAGAATAAGAAAATAGGCTGCACTAGTTAAAACCCTTAGTTAACCTTAGTTAACTGGGAGCTAATGTCTATATCATATCAATTTTGAATATTATGAAACATTTTGAAAATCATGGATAAGTATTTCTTTAAAACAAGAAAATCAAATTTTGATTTTGACTTAGGAAAGGTCACCTTTCAGTTTTTATTTTGTATGACAATTTAAAAAGTTCTTTAACTGAGACAGACCACAACAATTTAAAATATAAAATTTTAAAATTTTTTGTTTTGTTTTTGCATTGAGCATTGAACCAAGGATCTTGCTACTGAGCTACATCCCCAGCTGCTCAAACTAGGCTTTAACCTGCAATCCTCCTCCCTCAGCCTCCCAGAGTGCAGGGATTACAGTCATGTGCCGCTACTTACAGCATTACATGTTTCTAAAACTACCTGATTACAGCAATACTGAAATGCAGAGATAATAAAATATCAGATTTCAAGGGAAACATCTGTCAATATAATTTTGGTTAAAATACTTTACACCTTAGCATGTAAATTAGACTTGTTATGCCACTAGTTTGTTCACAGGATTGATTTTCCCTCCCACCTTTTAAGCACACAAGAATTACAAAACACATATTTACAGTTACCTTTAATTACTTTCTTTTAGCAAATGAGAAAATGCTCACCTCTCACAGGGGGTCTTTCTAGTTCAGAGTCCAGGTGAATTGGTGGAGAAATATATGAAACTTGTCCGTGATGGGCCTGCCCTGTGGACACAAAAAGAAATGTTAAGAAAACAAATTAGTTTTACTTCTTTTGGTGCCTATGACACTGCAGTATCTATGTGAACACTGAATCAGTAGTCAAGGTAGGGTGGAGACAGAACTGACCAAAGTAGACACAAGATCCATCACCCGGAAGTCCACACAATTAAAGTCAGAGCTGCCCCCACCAAGCTCCCGCCTCCTTTGGTTTTATAATAAATTTAATAGGAAGTGAAAATTCTAAAAGAAGTTATAAGAAAAATTAAACGTAAAATCTTGAAGTTCCCATTTTTATTGTTGGATTAGACAGACATTAAGAGCTCTGTCGTTTCTCCAGTCTTTATAAACACTCCATCTCTACTTATTCCCTTAAAGATCAGCAATAAATGGTTGGCAGGCTGACACCCAAGATACATAAAACACTTTGAATTGCATTTACTTGTACCACTTTACAACTCTAATTAACTTACATTTACCTTGAGGATTTTCTTTCATTATTTGAATAGAAAATATTCCTACCTGTTTATTTTATCTGATGAAAAAAAAAACTATCTATAACGCAAAAAAAATAGGTAGGTGAAGTTATTTTCTATTCCTTATAAAGCAGTGTCTGCCTACATACTTCTTCATAATATATTTTTTGTCTGATAAGTTAAAGTGCTAATATTGATTTTAAAACCAAAATGATGATTTAAAAAATTGTTAGCATATTTGAGGACCAGCCTGGACAACACAGTGAGGCCTTGTTTAAAAAAAAAAAATTAGACACACACAAAAATAATTCCAGTGCTCAACGTAGCTACAGTTGATGCAGCAAGCAATTAGCATTTTGAGGCAAGAAAGCATAATTACAAAGTCAATTCATTTTCTGAAGTTACTTTATGCAAAGAAGATTTGGGTAGAAGTGGAGAACCTACTACTTTCTTTCTACATGGGAATAAGCAGTTATATTTCACACATTTACTATTGCAATTTACAGGGTTGTTAATCTCTTTTCCTAAACAAGGAAAGTTAATGACACATAGCTTATGATAACAGTTAGAGTAACCTTCCCGTTTCAAGTAATACTCGACTTGTAATAAACTGCCAATTCCTCTTATGAGGCACATTTCAAATAATTAATATGGCTCCCTGTTGATAGAAGCTGCTGTTGTTCCCAGCATTTTTCCAGCCAACAGCAGAGACAGCAGAGAGGCTGCGGTACACCAAGCCTCTCATAACGGTAATGAAGATGATTGCACATCTATTGGCCACATTTCAGTACAATACTAAAGGCTCTGTTATAAAAGGAATAAGCAGCCCACTATGCACTGTTAGCAGTCTATGTTTAATATGGTTTATTAAAAATTTCAGATTACCTTAATTATAAAACCACCTGTTAAGCTAGGCTACATGCTTGGCTAGAAAAATATTTCTATGTTTAAGGTTCTGTATCATTACATACGAATTGGTTTGAAGTTCTGTGATTCCTGTAAATAAAAACAATATGTCTTTCAAGTTATACTGGCTCAAAGTAACCTGAGTATATAAGATAATATTGATTTTATGTACACTACTAGATGATAACTGTCATCATATATAACAATAGCCACAAATCACTTTCTTTTACCCAATCCCTGTCGATGGAGAGTATATACAAAGGTAATACAGTTAAAATATATATATATATATATATATATATATATATATATATATATATTTCCTCAAAGAAAGTTTCATTATACTAATCTCTTTAAAAACATAGGTATGAATTTTAAAGATAAAACTGTGATGGACACCAGCCTTTGGAGTTGTGCTTATGGTCAGGCTGAGATGAACAGTCCCACCAAATGTCATGTTTGCGTCCCCTAGAGGATCAGCAGGTGGCTCTGATGGTGTGCAGCACAGACTCCTTAGGTAGCATGGAAAATACAGTGTGCAAACCCGTCAGGGTAACAGGCACATGGAAGAGCCATCAGCATGAGGACACGGACAGTTGGTTCCTAAAGTTGGTTTGCCATAATGTTAATTCTCTCTCCAAGGAGCAGTATAAACCTATAAGATGGGGCATGGCAGAAAAAGCTGAAGCAGTTGAAAATGAGCGAGAAGTATTTAATCTTCATTGTGAAGTACACATCTGCGCGTGGGAGAGGGCTCTGTGTAACTTAAAAAACACACCACTGACTATACAAGTTCATGTTCTCATCAAGGGACTTTTCACTGCAAAAACTTCCAGCAACTGTAATAAACCACAATGAAACCATAAATAAAACCCACAAATATTTCTTTCATGCATAATGGTCAAACAATTTTCAATGGAAGCTGTGATCAGGGTTCCAGTTGACTGGCAGACTTGCCTGTCACATGTGAGGCTCTAGATTCAACTCTCAACAAGTCAAGAAAAGCACATACATACATATACATCTACACATAAATGTGATTAGTTCAAAAAGAGCTTCATTAGGTAAACTTCATGGCAAACACATCTTGTTTTAAAAGGTTTTACTAGAATGTTCTTGGACAGAGACTATATCTGCTATGTGATCCTCATAATCAAACATATTCAAATACATGGTGTGCTGTACTTACATCTGTTATTACTATTTTTTTTCAAATTAAAAAAATTATACTTTTCTCCAGAGTTTTGAGTTTCAATGAAAAAAATCATGGTGAGATTTTGCTTAGTTACATTAACTCTGTAAATTAATTTGGAGAATAATAATCAAAAATATCAGTTCTGTCTCCCCATCTATCTATCTATCTACTCAGATTTCAATTTACTTAAATTTGCTTTTAATAAGTAATAATAAATTAATTTTGAAATGTGCTATTTGTGGCTTATAGAATTTTTTAGGCTTATTTACAAGTATTCTACTTTCTCTGTTATGAATAAATTCAACATTTCTTGATAACTCTCAATGAATCATTTTTTGGAAAGAAGGCATGAAGGCATGAGACTTTTTTTTCTTTGATCCACAAGATAGTAAGTAGGCCCACTTATTTGATTTTCAGTAGTGACTGCTGAAATTATTAGTGACTTGCCTAGTTCTTTAGAGATAGGTAGCTACACCAAAAATAACTAGATAATCTTCTATTGTATTTCTTTTAAGATGAAAACAGAAAAAAGAATAAAAACAATGCTTCAGAATTTTAAAACAGAATAACAGGGGATTAACAATGGTTAATGTGTTGTGTATTGTTGTTTACAAAGTAGTTGTTTAGATTACCAGAAATATGTATGAAAAATGATCGAATGGTGAAAGCACAAACCATTCTTTTTGTTGGGCTAACAGATTAGTAAAATTATGTTTTATATATAACATAATTTGCTTTCTTTCTTTCTTTACTTCTTCCCCCCATCCCAGTTATTTCTTTCCTTTTTAGCTGTTTCCTCTCTTTTCACTTTCACAATATCTATTGTACATTTTGGATCCCAGTGTTTTATACTAGGGAGACAACATGATGTTCACTCTTGTGAGTCCGAACCATGTCACCCATGAGCGTGATCTTAAACTGCATCCATTTACCTACAAGATCCTCGAGATTATCCTTCCTTATGTATTTGTTCCTTATATAAAATATACTTCCACATTAATATTCCTCTCTTAGTACTTAACTCCTTTCTACAGCAGAATATGAATTTTAAAAGTTGAATTTATAGATTGTGCAACTTTGAGGGCAGAATTTCCTGGTGCTGCTTGTTCACTTGTTATTTTTTAATTGAAGTATATAAAGATAAATAAATAATCCTATGAAATCATCAAAAGGAATGAGGGAAAAAAGAGCTTCATGTTTAAGGGTAGGAAGTCTAGAAAATGAAGGTGATTGGATTATGCTACACTAAAATGTGTCACTGTGGTGTAAGGGTTATTTTGAGTAGAGGTACTTCCACAGACACAGAAGAGTTCTTGGCTCTCCACTTGTTTTCTAAAGGTATGAATGAATTTCCTATTGAGGAAGTGTTTCTTCCCCAGTGTTGTGATATCAAGAGATAGCAATATATTTTCCATTAGTTCATTTCCTAGTCAATTCTTCACTGTGACTCCCTGAAGCCCAAGGAGTCTTTTGCTTTTTTAAAGGGTTTACAATTCTCTGAATGTTACTGATTCTTTAAATTTCACTTCTTTCTGTGAACTCCCAAGCATATAAATATTAAAAAATTTATATGTGCCTTTCCCCTTTTTATTCAATTGTTGTTAGCTTAATTCTCAAACCTCAAGACATTTAAGCTTAGAGCTCAGAGGAAAGTTTCCTTTCCTGAGAAAAAGCAGTGGTAACACTGAACTGGAGAGTTCTCAGCTAGTTTTCATTCAAATAAAATAATACATTTGCATGGAGACAGGCATATACATATATATTGAGATACAATTCAGACACCATAAAATTCACTCATTTAAAGTATATAATTGAATAGTTTTTAGTATATTCACAGACTTGTTCAACCCACAACCACATTAATTTTAAAGCATTTTTATCACAGCAAAAAGAACCCCCTAAATCTACCAGCAGTCATTCACCGTTTCTTCCCAAGCCATCTGTGCTCTAGGCCAGTGATGGCAAAATGCTGGAGCCCTCAGTGCCACAAACAGCACACTGTGGCCCTGGTGCTATAAGTTCACCACTACTGCTCTAGACCAACAGTTATACACTACCTTTATAGATTTACCTATTCTGGACATTTCCTATAACAGAATTCTATGTCATTTTTTGTCTTAGCTTCTTTCAGTCAGTATAATTTTTAAAACTCATAAATGTTGGAAGGTGACTCACTAAATCATTTTTCCTGCTGAATAATATTCCATCAGATAGATATCCCACATTTTATTTATCCACTCAAGCACTGATGGATATTTGGAGCCATTTTGATTTTTTGACTTATAAACAGTAGGGCTATGAATCTTCATGTTTTGTGTGCAATTCTCTGTAACATATACTTAGGAGTAGAATTAGTCTGTTATATGTTCATCATACATGAATACTTTTGAGGAACTGTCAGACTGACTTCAAAGGAGTTTACATTATTACTTTTGAAAGAAGTAAAATAACTTTCCAATACTATGGAGATATTGTACAGTGTTATTTGTTTGTTTGTTTTGGCTTTTTGTTTTGTTTCATTTTTTCCCTGATGGTAGATTTGCAAAGTCAGGATTGATCAGATTTTGAAACAAATGACTGAAATCTGTAAAAAGAAACAACCTCCCCAACTGGAAACAGAAACACAGTCATTCAGATCGAGAGAGTAAAAGGAATGGTGAAAGGGGGAGAAGGCCTGTGCTCTGAAACAAAACTGTGAAGTGTTCAGAGTCAGGTATACCAAAGATGTAGAAATTCCAAGACTCTGGCTAACAGAACTCAGTGCAATAGCAAACATCCGAAGGCCATTATGGATTCTGAAAAAGCCATTATTTTCTATCTTCAATCTCTTTTTCAACTTTCATTTAATTCCTATTTCATTGAATAACCCTGTGCAATTTCTGCTACAGTTCAAATATAGAAAGGATTTGACCAGGGTTCAGCAGAGGAAAAGGCTTTTCTCTCTTTCTCCTGTCAATACTGCACCTGCACATCTGAGCACTAAAATACATTTATAGAATCATAGAGTTTGGAGAGAGAAAGCTATGTGATAGGTGATAGTCCAAAACCCACATAGAATGAGACTGACATCTTGTGAAGTTGGTCTTTTTCAAAAGTCAAACCAAGGTGGGAGTTGTCAAAAATGATGTCAGAGGTAATAAATAAGAAGATGCTTTGCAGCCAGGCTCCAAGGGACTTCCCACAACCCTCACCCTCTTCTGCCTCCAAAGTCTCCAGTGTGAAGGTACTGCCATGTTTCCTAGCCATGTGTGGGGAGGTCTCAGGTGTACTGAGATGCTAAAATACTGAGAGCTACTTATTTGTGAAAATAAAGTCTGTTGGGCAGGAAAGAAGGGGGTAGGAAGAGGGTTAGGTTTAGATGGCAGCACACAAGTGAGAGAGGGAGAGGAAGGAGATGGGCCCCAAATGTCCCCATCTCACATTATGCTCCTGTCTTCTACTAGGGCCAACTACCATCCCTCAAAGGGAGCCTTTAGCATATGGAGTTTGGGGATCATTTACACCCAAACCATAGCACCAGGCAAGTGCGCTACTGCTGGGGTATGCCACAGGCCTCAAATCTAATCTTAATAAACAGTTTTAAGGGACTAAACAATCTGGTAGCAGAGTCCTTATTCCCGGTTCATTTATTTTAAATTGTAAACATGCTCGTAGAAATATTGTTACCACATACTAATGCATGAAAGAGACATGAATAAAATAGGAAGATACACAATTTGGAAAAGAACATAATTTTCTTCTTAAACTAAAAACATGTTTTACTACCATAAAATTCCTATTGGTCGCTCAGTTTTTCTTCATTTTCTATGTAGTGCTGTAAACAAGTTTAATGGTTTATGGCCCTCCGGAAAGATTTTATGCCTTTTTTGTTTGCTTTTTTGCTTTAAACTTTTCAGTGGCTGATCTTGTTTATTTTGTTCTAGAGACATGGCATTTTGCACCTTTAAAAAATAAAATAGATGCCACATTTTTGCTCCTGGAGTTCTTAATGATATTATCATTTGAATTTTACAAATTTTAAGATAATAGTAAATTATTTTTCTGTGTTTTAGTATAATAATGACTCCATGCGAGAAAAAGGGAATCTATTTAAGAAACCCCAAATATAAATTAAATAGCAAAATGCAAGATATGAAACAGAAAACAGGGAGACAGATCTTTCATGAAAGGGAAGTGAACCAAGAGGGAACCAGAGGGGGAAGTGATAGGGGAGAAAAATCGAATGAAGACATGCTACGCACATGTCCTCCCTGCCCACAGGGAATGCCATCACCGTGCACTGCAAATGCGTATTAATACAATAAAAATAAATTGCCAAAGAATGCATATGGGTTTTTTCTAACTTCTTAAAACACTTCAAAAGTAGCTAAGCTTTCTCAAAAAAAGGTTAATTTCTTGATGAAAATAATTCTTGCTATTGATAGAAACACCAGATCAGTGTGTTGTTTGTGCTGCTGGTAAACTGGGCAAGCCTATTATTATAGCAGCTTATTTTTTTCCCCTACAAACCCCACTCCAGCCACAATCATCTGGGTTTTATAAAGTCAGCCTCCAGGCGGTGAGGTCAACACCAATCAAAAGTAAGCATTAAAGAAAGGGTTTGCAAAGTTGCCAATTTGATACCTATCTTTTTATTCTCCTTTCTCTTCTCCCTTTCATATTATTCATCATATATATTTTCAGGAAATTTAGAAAATTGAGATCTCACAGAAACAACTACATGCTTGATTTATCCAGGATATAAGTCATTGATTGAGTTGCAAAGGTCACTGATGAACGTCTCCTGGGAGGAGTTCTCTATGCCCGTCACCACTCAGAGAATAGATGGTGTGATGGGAAGCAAAGGTCGCTTAATGCGGGGGGGGGGGTGAGAGACAGAGAGAGAGAGAGAGAGAGATTTGGCTCCCACTTCTCCTCTGTGGCCTGTATTAAAGGCTCTGCATGACCACAAGACACCCCTATTCCACTGGTGTGTTTCAATCTAGTTGCAGGATTACGCAATGACAGAAATGTTTTACGTGTTCCCTGTTAGAGTGAAGAGAGAAGCGTGCAGCAGTGGCCCTGGCTGAGGTGAAGGAACAGAAAAGAAAGGCATGTGCAGAAAGCAGGAGTCTCCAAGGGGACATAAGGAGCAGATGCCTGCAGAACACTGCATCAGACAGGAAGGAGGCAGGGAGCCACAGGTGGGGAGGGCAGAGTGGTGACTACAAAACAACAAAAAACCTCACACATGTACTAACATCAGGGAGCAAATAAACGCGTGCCTGCCAGCCAGCTTCAGCAAGGGTCGGTCGGGCCCTACCGCCTGTCCTTTCCTGTCTCCACCCAGAGCATCCTGAAGCCAATCTGAGAGGTCAGTCTCATCTGTAACGTATGTGACTATTATAACATAAAAGGGCTCCTTTAAACTATAACACCAGATGACACAGAAAATTTATGAAGATTCATTATGAAACAAAAATTTAGTGTGGAATTTATCTTTCAAATATTTATTAGTAAGGTGTGCAGTACAGAATGACCACATCATGGCGGGAAGCTGTGCGCGTCCATTCCGCACCTCAGGCCCTTCTGCTCCCCTTCCCTGCCCCTCCAGCTCTTCCTTCCCTTCCCTTTGCTCCTTCCTTCCTCCTGCCTCAGCTTCTCAATCCCCTTCTCGTTTACAAAAGATCTGTTTCCTGTTACCCATCTTTTATTTTGGTCTTTCATTTATTCATACTTTGGGTACTAATGTAATTGTTAAGAATAACAAGTCAACAAATCTGAAAGCTATGAATGTCTTCTTGGCAAATGACACGCTGGGCCTGGTGTTGAAACTGCGCTGGTACTTTGCATTTATGATGAATTTCGGGTGCTCACAGATATAGAGGAGAATACATTTTATAAAAGCCATACAAATTCTTTTCTTTCTTTTTTGGTGGTTAAGTGATAAATGTTGAATTTCAGAGGTACCATTTCAAAAAAAAATTCCACGAAGTCTCAAAAACTTATTGTAGCAACTATTACAAGAATAAACTGAAAGAAATGATAAATCAGAGCATTTATCTTCTCTGAATTTTTAGTTTTCATTTTATAAAATAGATTTTAATACACTTAAAATAAATCCAAGTGAATAAATTAGAACACTGAGGGTTGTATTGAGAAAAAAAATGAATATTTCCAAGAGGCTAATGTAAAGGAGCACCATGGAAACATTGTTCTCCATATTTAAGAAAGCAGTATAGTTGCTATTCCCTTGAGGGACAATGTCCCTAAAGACACCGTCTGTCAAAGGTTACACAACAGTGTGTACGGGAATTAGGTTTAAAACCCAGGGACCACTCTCCAACATCATGGAAATGCACCCAGCTGGGTGACACAGAAGACAAACATGCTAAGACCTCTGCCACATCAGCAGCTCCATTCTCCATTTCCAGGGTTCCTCAAGGCAAGTGTTTCCATTACTAAAAGCAAGTAGATCACAAAACAATTACGGTTCTACATTTAACTTTCTCAGACAATGAGCAAAACATTAAGCTCTGGTTAACAAAAGGATAGGAACATTAAAAAAAAACATTTTAATGGAAGCCTTAAAAAGAGTTAGGGTTAAAGATCTTGAACCACTATAGTTTCCAACAACTGGAAGAAGGACCTTCAACATGGACTCATCTCCATCACACATACCCAGGTCCATTCTGATTTTTAAATCATTCCATTTAGTCCACATTTGTGAAAAGACGAGTTGCAGGCAAGTGGTTTGCATTCAGCCCTTTTCCACAGGAGGCAAGAGTGTTCAAAATGGGGAACCATGACAAGCTAGATTAAAAGTGCCAGAATTTGGGTAAGATCAAATCCAATCAGCAGCAATAAAATGTTAGCAGGAAGACAGGGGTCAATAATTCTAGTTGTTCTATAGGAAATACAGGAGGCTGCACCTAGCCTCTATGATTACCAGAGCAATTCTGAATAAAGAATTAACGTTACCTCAGATAGTTTTTCTGGTTGGCCAAATAGTAGTTTTCTAAAGTGGCCTATTTTGCAATCCTGAGATTTGTGAGTATGGTATGTTAATATTAAAGAAAGGACTTTACAGATATGATTAAGACCAGGAAATTAGGCCATACGTGAACTGTGGAGAGAGAGAAGCAGTCCTCATTAGGAGGCGATCCCTGCTTGAAACCATATCATTTTCATTGTTTCGTTGGGTTGGGTTTTATTTTCTTTTGTTAGGCTCATGTTAAATCTGATGGCATGAGCAGCGATTTAAAAGATAGCAAGACATATTGTGGTAAATCCAAGCCACTTGGATTTACTATTGGCTTGTTTTGAAATCCTTTATAGCATTCATTGTCTTGTTTTTATTGTTTCTATTCTATTCTGTTCTGCCGGATTTTCACGTGTCCGAAGTTATCTGCAGCTATTTTGAAGACAACAAAAGGCGTTATGGTAACTATTGTTGATTTCATCAGGTTTTAAAGTCCTGTATCACTTATACTGGTTTATTTTGATTGGTTTTATTTTATTTTTCTTTGTTTTATCCTCTTTAAAATAAAATTAAAAAAACAGGAAATTATCAAATCATAAAGGGGAGGCACAGGAGTAGTCAGAGTGTGGCCATGTGCAAAAGACTAGAGAAAAAAGACTAGAGGATAAAATCAGAGGGGTAGTAGCTGATTCTAGAAAATGGTAACACAAAGAACTCTCCTGAGAATTCATAGAAAACATTGCTTTTTAGCCTACTGAGACCTTTGTCAATCTTTTGTTGTGGTGAAATATATGATGTTTGCATTGTAAATTTCAAATTTCAGTTTGTTACAACAGTGATATATAATTAATACACAATTCAATAAAAGGCATTTGTTGTAATTTTTAAAAAGTGCATTAATGAAAATGTACTAAGTATTTGAACAGTTATTACATGTACATGGAATATATTCAACTGGGGCAAATGATGGCATCTAACAAACCTAGTATCCTTTATACCAAGACAATTTCTTTTATTAGTAGCTTGTTTGTTTCTGGAGTTACGCTTTTCCTGTATAATATAGGTCCACATGCACACACAATCATGTATATTTATCTGAATTGTTACCATATTAAAACATAGGAATTTCTGCATTTTTTCAAGCTCACTCTAAAGGGTAATTCTAGGCTTTCCACTGAATACACTTTTCTGAAGCATACAGAACCGTGCATTACACTATCATGTGAAGAATCTGTCCTAACTTGGGCTGAGGATGTAGCTTGGTGGCAGAGTGACTGCTGACCATGTGCAAGGCCATGAGTTCAATCCCCAGCAACACACACACAAAAATCCACATACAGTCGTGACCTGCATTTTACCAGTGACTCCCTTAACATAATAGTCCTTTAAGCAGAGCTAAATAACATTTTATAAACAATGTAATAACAATGATTACAACAAAATGAGAAGCATAAAACATAACCATATGTAAGTTGGTGCTTAATTAGACTAAGCAAAAAAGAAAGCAAAGGAGTAGAATGGTCTCTTGAGAAATCATCTAACCTTACCAGTTTAAATCACAGAAAAAGGGACACCTCTAGCCAAGATACAGACACCAAAGGTGACCATTTAGGTAGAGCAAAAGGTCTAAGTACATTACTAGCCATTTGACTCTTTGAAATTCTGTGCACTTTCTCGTACATTAATCATTTCTTTACCTTTTAATTGTATGGCAGGAAATATATAACATGCAGAAACTGGGATGGCTAACAAAACTGGCAAAGGGTGCTGCAATACAGGTGAAGGCACTTGGCATTAAAGTAAGAGTGAAACTGAGTATGGAGGCCCACGCCTATCATCCCAACATTCTGGATGGCTAAGGCAAAAGTCACAAATTCAAGTCCTGTCTGACCAATTTAGGGATTTAATAAAACCTAAAACCGTGTCTCAGTCAATCAAACAATTAACCAATCAATCTAATAAAATGTACTTAAATTAAAAAGGGCCGGGTATGAAGTACAATGTAAAATTCAATCCCCAGTATCATGACAAAAGAGAAGATCTACTTGTTAAAAATAATCTAGTTAACAAAAGTGAATAGTAAACATGAAGATTATTAGTGTTTAGACAGAGTAAATGTTCAGATGAACAAAAGGCAACATGCAATAAGCAATGCAAAACAATTGATTTTTTAAGTTTTTTAAATATCTAATTGTAAAATTTGGAGATGAAAATTTTAGGTTGACCTGGAATCTTTCCTTCATAGTTTTCTGCCATTCAAAAACTGTAACCTGAGATATTAAAATCTATTTAAATCTAAGATTTATACTAGTTGAAATTTTCTGTTTGTATCATTTGCTTTTCCACTAAATATTCAGATATTTCATGGTGTTTTAAGAATAATATAACCGAGATTCTGTATAAGCCTATGTATTGAAGCTTATTTTACCTTCTTGGTGATACATTTTTGTGCAACTATGAGTCATTCTCAAATTGTAAGCTATTTCTGATAATCATCCTGTTATTTTTATGCCATGTTATTGATCCTGGAGTTTGTAAAAACTGAACAAAAATAATAGTTCTACACAATGGTAAAAGAAGAAAAAAGAAACAATGAATGTGTATTCATCAATTCCTTCACTTATGCAGGTATTCATTTGGACAGTACTTAATATGGGCCAACTATGTGACCAAAACCAAGTACTGCACATGAACTGGTGAATTTTTAACAGTGGGAATAGAAATGGAAATTTTAACTGGGAAATGCATTTGCTAAAGGGGCTAAATAAATACGTGTATGTGACACACAGGAAGTGTTAATTTTATTATTTTTTATTATATATAAAAAGACAAAACCATGTTAACTGAGAATGTCTTTTCTGGGTTTCTCAGGAAAGGCTGGTAGTGGAACAAATTCAAGATGTACACATAGTAAACACATTATTATGAAAACCAAAGATTGTTTAACTCACTCTTCCAATTCTCTTGATATTTGGAACATAATTCATAATGTTATACAGTACATGTGAAGAAAGAGAAAGATAAGCATTTTCAAGGCAATAGTTAGTAAACTCATTTATTTTATATTTTCACTTATAATTAGAGTCTCTTCCCAAATTTAGCATGAAAGGGAGACAAATCACTTATTTAACTCTTTTAACTTCCAGCCTATATATCAAATTCCAAGCAAACAAAGAAAGTAAGGGAATTCTCTTGTGACACTTTATATAATATTTCAATTTTTGTGTTCTCCAGAAATTGTTTACTACATAAAAAAATGTTAACATCAAATATATTTTTGGTGCATCTATGTATATATAAGTGCAAATACATATGTATATGCTCTAACTATATAAAATTATTCTAGAATGCCTTAAAGTTATTTTAGCACTCACTATAATTTTAATAATAACAAAACAAGGGCTCAGGATTTAGCTCTGTGGTGTAAGTGCCTGTCTGGCAAGTGTGAAGTCATGAGTTCTATCCCTGGTACCAAAAAAAAAAAAAAAAAGAGAGAGA
>PVLA01013103.1:5519-39324 GCA_004027455.1 Hydrochoerus hydrochaeris | reverse complement strand
AGGGAAGGGAAGGGAAGGGAAGGGAGAATTATGGAGAGACTGTGTGTCCTGCTGGCACATTTCTGGCATAGTTTTAAAAAAAGTTTATCAGGAGAAAAGACATTTTCCCAACCAAGTCTCAATTACTAGCTAATCATGATTCTTTAATTATTAATTGATAATTAACCAATTGTTATAATGCTACTAATTATAACTAATTATTAGTAGTTACTGCACTGCATCTCTTACTGTGCCTAATTATAAGGGAAATGTGTTCTACCTCTGTGTGCACTGTGGCTAGTTTATGCGTGGATCTCTGTCATAGGTGGGCTGTGTGGGAGAGAGCAGAGCATGCAGGCCCCTCCCAGCCAGGGCTCCGGTACCCCGCTGGGGTCTGGAATGTATCTCCACAGTTAAGGAGAGAGGGCTGTAAATATTAAGTCAGGAGGACGAGCGAGCGCACTCCTGCAAACACTCCTCTAGGCTGTAATTTAAAACATAAGCATAAGCAAATCTTGAGATCTGTTTAACTTTTTAAAATACATTGTTTTGAAAATAAATAATTACAGGCCATCCCCTGCATGTGGATAAATATACATTTGTATAAAAACGTTGCGGTGTTTACTTGGCTTTGTCATGAAATCTCATTATCAGTTCACGTTCTATACATTTTAATGTAGACAAGTCAGTCCTGGAAGTTGAAATCAGAAGAGGCAGCAACAGGGAGAAAGACACGGGCTGCACAGAAAGAGAGCAGCGGGCTGGCGCAACCAGCGCCGCGCCCTGTTCCTCGGTGTCAGTGGCCCCCAGACGCCGGCTCTCATGCCAGGGAGTGGAGTGGAGGGTTGGTGCCACAGCCAGCATCGCCAGACAGAGGACGAGGAGGCAGGCATCGGGGTTTGATGATGATGTGTGTGCTTGGATTCTTATATATTCCATTCAGTATGTATAGTTGGGTTTTATAATGCAGTTTATATTCACAGCATGTAAAATATACCTTCTCATTTCTTTATACTAACATTGGAAACTTTTGAAAGAAAATAATTGTGAGTTTGGAATGGCTTGTGCATAAGAGGACACGAAACTCAAATTACATTAATAGTGTTCAATATTTAAACTTTCCACCCTCACGATTTATTATAAATTTTTGCAAATGCCTTGAGGATTTTAGTAGTCTTCAAATTCTTTACACAAGGTTTCCCAGGAAATGAAAGAGATCATGCATACTGTATGGATTAGAATACTGTGTGTCTCAGGGAGGTGCTTATTTCCTTATTTTTAATGACTCTATATGCTTGCATGCATGCGTGTTGAAGTGGCTATACCCATATGGTAAAAACATAAAGATGTTTATATATTCTGTGGCATATTTATGCTTTTGTGCATAAACTTTTGCATACAAACATGTAATTACTTGCTATGTAGTTGAATGTAGTAGTATGAAAAAATGAACTTAAGTTAAAATATAAACTATCAATTAGAAAGTCTGTATTTATGCCATGATTTGTCGATTTACCTACCTACACACAATCTGGAATGCAAACGTTCGCTTATTCATCTAACATACAAGTCAACATTTTGTTGACAAGCTACTTGGTGTTTCGTACATGCTAGACACACTGGAGCTTTGACCACAGTCTGTGTCTGGAAAGTAGGTCAGGAGGCCACTGGTCATGTGTCGAGAAGACATTACCGTACTGGAGTGGACTCTGTCTACCAGGAAACACATCCAGGGCAGCGCCCGTACACAGCCGTGCAGTCACAAAGCACCCCAGCCCTGGGCACCCGGCTCTGTGCCTACCCAGCCAAGAAGCAGCAGGAGCAGCTGGGGTGCAGTGGGCACTGACTTAGCAGAGCAGGACACAGCTGATTGTCCACTGCCTCGAAGTGCTGCACCCCAGTGCTGCCCACTTGTGTAATCCATTGTCATTTGCTCAGTCTCATGCTGGCTGCTGAGTGGATCTTGGCCTATTCTTGTTTTATTCTTTATAAATAGTTATTTTCAGGTATCGATAAATATATCTTCATAATCATATCGCCAATATCTCTCCGTATTTACTCCTTCATTGTTTCTTTGGACAAATTAAAGTTGGCATTATTTCTTTGTAAAACATCTTATTTGTTTTCTTCATAAGACACCATTAAATGTTGTGCTGTTTACAAATATACTCCATTTTAAAAATTAAGCTGCGTCTGAAGGCAATATGGTAGCTACATGGGATCTTGGGAGAGAAAAAATGGCATTACTCTAAAAAGTGACAAAAAATTCAAATTAAATATGGACATTAAATATAGTAGGAAATTGGTATGGGCTATAAGAACTTGTTAATAGTTTTTGATTTTTCTATTAATATACAATTTACCTAAAATAAAATGTATTTTTATTTTTAAAAAGCAAAAATGAACAAATAGAACCCAGGTTAAAAAAAAAAAAGAGAACAAGCCAGGTGTGGTTGCCCACACCTGTACTCTCAGCACTTTGGAAAGTTGCAGCAGGAGCCAAGAGGATTGAGAGTTTGACCCATGATGCGCAACTTAGCATGTACTTTATTGAAAAAAAAAATGGGCTGAGGATGTAGCTCAGTGTGAAGGCTCTGAGTTCAATCCCCAGGAAAAAAAACAGAAGATCATACACATAGAACAAAGTTTGAAAATATTAGGAGTCGGTATGCTGTTGAAAAGGGAAATCATTTTAATTTTATTGCTTTCTACAAAGAATTATATGCATAATTTTATATTTGAGAAAGTGATTTCATGTAGTGAGGCATGAAGTAGGATGGCATGAGGAATCCTGGAGCATGGAAACAAATGGCATGTGAATCGGTCCAATTGCACCAGTCACTGGTAAGTCGAAGTGATCTTATACTAGAAACAGCTATAAAAGATACCCCTAACCAAAACAATAGAGGCCAAATAGGTTCAGAGTCCATGTTTTTAAGAGGCACGATTCCCCCACATTTCTTTGAAGCTAAAATGTGTATTCTAGGATCAATAGTTGTATGTTATTTTGTATCCAGTCTAAACCCTTTTGATGAAAAGGTTTTTTTCCACTTACAGTTATTGTAATTATTGGTATATATGGTTTTATTTCTTTCATTTTCTATTATTAGTTTCATTTTTTAAATTTCTCTTCTGTATCTCTGTTTCCATCCTGTTTTATATTATGGAGATACATTTAACGTGATTTCAAATTTGTTTGTTTTTAAATTACTTTTTAAATGTATGCTCTTAGTGGTTACTTAGGACTGTACTATCTATCTCAAAATCCCCCAAAATACCTCCAGGTGATATAGATATAATTCTGATAAAATACAGAAACATTTTTGATGCATGGTCCTGCCTATCCTACCTATATTTTGTGCTATAGTTTTGAAACACAACAATACAAAGTTGTAATTTTTATTTTATAAAATCTGATGTTAATGAAAAAGAATGTGTATTTGAAGCTAGCCCCTTTATTCATGGTTTACTTTCTGCAGTCAACTGTGTTCTGAAACCCTGTGTGGAACATTCCACAGACAAACAGTGCACAGCTTTAAATTCTGCACCCTTCTTCTTAGCCTGCTGATGTCTCCCGCTGCCTCCCTGTGTCCCCTGTGGTTTGTGCCATGACCGTCTGCAGCCTCTCAGCAGCTGTCTTTGTTGTCAGATCCACTGAGAAAATATTATGGTGCTTGGTGTTCAAACACCCCTGGGCAGTAGCCTGATGCCACCTCACATGGCTACATCACTTGCCTCATTTCCTCTTACCACGCAGGAACAGAGGCATCCCAGGAAGACACAAGTCAGCACAGTACAGTATTCCGAGAAAGACCACAGTCACATAACTTTCATTACAGTATATTGTACATGTCATTGTTTCTCCTAACTAGTTATTGTCGTTCACCCCATCCTTCTCTCTCTCTCTCCCTCTTCCTTCTTCCTCTCCCATTCTTTCCCTTTATCCCTTTCCCTCCTCTCCTGAGGATTAAACCTAGGTACATTCTACCATGGAGCTACATTTCCAGCCCTTCTGATTATTTTGTAACAAGATCTTATAAGTTGCCCAGGCTCACCTCAAACTGGAGATCTTCCTGCCTCAGCTTTCCAAGTAGGTGGGATTATAAGCATGCTTTGGCTGGATGTTTTAAACTTTTGCTGTGCCTAATTTATAAAGAAAACTTTACCATAGGTATGGAAGAGATGAAAAGCAAATCATATGTATAATATGCAGTACTATCCGTGTCTTCAGGTATCTGCTGAGTATCCTGGAACTCATTCCCCATCAATAAGAGTGACTGCTATACTTCTGGACAGATAGTTGTGTAGATGGATTGATAGGTCAGAGATAGATAAATGGGTAGGTAGATAGATAGATAGATAGATTTGCACCACATGTACACAGAAGTTTATAGCCACTCACCTGTTACCATTGCCGATCACCTTCAATTTTTCCTATATATTTGAGACACCACTTCCATGACATCTTAATTTGGAAATGATGACATCTCTGCTCTCAGATGATAAAATCTTGGATATGGAAAACCCTAAAGACTGTAGAAAATATTAGCAGAAGTACTGAATGAATTCAGCACAATTGCAGGACACAATGATTCATTTTTGCTTGCCATATAGTGAAATTCTGTTCCTCGGGTGTGTATATTTAGAAATAAATAATTCTCCTGCTTTCCTTAAAATATTACTACCCAATTTTTTACCCCTTACACTGAGACCCTAAAAGACCCACAGGTCAGAAAGATTTGTATTTGAGAAAATGAAGATTTATCTCCATTGCTTTAAATGATGAGCTAACTGTTGAACAGGAGTTTAGTAGCAGGAGTTGTATACAAATTTTTAACTTTTGACAGATACCTCAGTTTGGTTTTTTCTGTTTTGTATAAAGCTTTTCTAACAACTGTGTGTTACTGTACCCACATATAATTGATCTGACACAGCAACTTAGCCCGCGTTAGTTTAAGGATGCATATACTTAAAGTTTTGCTTGTAGCACACACTTGCATTTCAAAAATTCCTGCCCACATCAAATTCCCAGAAAGCATATATGAACATATCCATCACCTATACCCCTGGTACTATTTGATATTATTATTTTTGGTGATTTAAGTGAAAAACTGAGTATCATTACATTAAAATTCATATTTCCAGTCCTAGTGATGTTTTGGCTTTAGTATTTATGCCGTGCACCTAGGGAATACAGCACAGAAGTGACAGAAAGGTCTCCATCACACCTTCTGTGCCTAAATCCCTGCATCTGTGGCCTCCTTGAGGAAACACTAGATAAAGCTCCACAGAAATGCTTCCCTGATACAGAAGTAGGTATTCTTAAGTAATGCACAAGCCTAAAAATAGTGAGGATTGTGAAAGTTTACTATATGCTGGATGAATCACAAGTGTCAACCTACTTAATTCCAAATCCTGGAGTATAGCATGATCTCTCTTTCACAGCTAGCTCTCTTTTTAAAATTCCAAGATAAATGTTTAAAGTACAGACCTATAATCCTAGCACTCAGGTGGGTCATGAAATTTGAGAACAGACTGGGCTACATAACATGACTGTCTCAGAAATAAAGAAAGAAAGAAAGAAAGAAAGAAAGAAAGAAAGAAAGAAAGAAAGAAAGAAGTTAATTTGATATGGTTTGATTTAATTTTTTTTTTTTATTGGTACCGGAATCAGACTCATGACCACCTGCTTGCAAGGCAGGTGCTTATGCCACTGAGCTAAATCCCCAGCCCCTGATTTAAATGTTTCTTAATTCAAAAATCAACCAATAGCTGTGTGAGGTGATGTACACCTTTAATCCAAGCACTCAGGATGCTCAGGCAGAAGGATCATTGCAAGTTTGAAACCAGCATGGGCTACAAAATGAACCAAAGCCCCGCATGAACTGCACAGCAAGACTGTCTTAAAAAAACAAGAAAAAGTCAACCAATAATCCTAACAATATTTATCACAGCCCTTTACTTCCCACATTAATTTGAATAGTCTTTTATTGTATTTCAGTCCTTACGTATAACTATAATGTTTCATTAACTTGTTCATTTATTCCTGTAATGTCTTATTAATTTAATTAATTTAGCTTTATACTATGCTGAAATCTTTTTGAAGAAGTTCAGTGTCTTCCTTATTTCCCAAGTTTCTAAAAGAATAATTACAACTTTCCCAATGAAGATTAGAATCTGAGCCAGTGACATAAAAATATCTCCTTTACAATGTTTGTTGCCATTTATGAAATTTCTAGATTGTCTGCAGAGCTAAAACTTTACAGTATTAAATATTTCTTTTTATAGTAAGTACGTTCCTCAATTAATTTACTTAGGCTACCTTTCAAAAATGCATAAATCATCTTAAATAGTTGAGTATTTCTTTTCACATATATTTGCAAGTATTTTGTAGCTTGAGTTAATCTAGTAAATCTGATCATTTTATATAAATTTCCTACTTTATTATTCTTGGAAAAATTAAAGCTTTAATGTTGCAGTCTACAGGGACAACCCACTGCTATTTCTTTCATTTTAATATTTCTGATTGGTCTTTTAGAATTTCTTGGTGGCCTGTTATATGGTTCAAATAATGACCATGTGTACATTTAATTCTACTGTTTTACTCCAGGATACCCACTATGATGTTAAGTAGTATTAGTGACATTTATAGTTCTTTAATTAATTAAAGAATATTTTAAATTTTAACTATGATTTTGAAGCAGGCTTCTAATGACCATTTTAGTCATGTAGAGCATGTTTTATTCTACTTATTGACAGTATTGAGTACTTTGGAGAAATTAAACTTAGCAAATAGTGTTTATTTTTCTATGAATACTATTATTCTTATTTTTTACTTATTTAAAATATTCTCTAAAATGAATTCTTTTCAAATTTCTGTCATATGATTATACATTTTTTATAAGAGAAAAAAAAGCACAGAAAAATCAAAAAGCAACCAAACAAAAATAGCAATGAATTCTTAATAAAACCATATGCTAATTTTTAAATAATGTATCACATCATTTATATTAGGATTAATCCTGATTACAAAGCATAATAGCCATGTAAATGAAATAAACCACTGTAATGAGGCAGAAATGTTTTTAAGTACATCTTTTATTTGATTGACTCTCAGCTACCTTTTTCCATTTGATTTTTTGTTTTTGTATAAAAATAAATCTAGGCAAATCTGCTGAGCTGTGCAGTACAGGCTTCTTTGAGCTGTACTCGGTCAGTACTGGCTACTGTTTGCACTTACCTGTTGCTGCTATTTCTCCTTAGATGAAACAATAATCTTGTTTTTTTAAAGGGAAATCTTGCTGTGTGTCTGCTCCCAGCTGGAGGTGGAATACTTACTGAAAAGTGCGCTGGGTCTGCTGTTGTCTTCTCGTTCTCTTCCTTCCTTCTCTCCTTCCTTTTCTCTTCCTTCCTTCCTCCCTTTTTCCTTCCTTGCTTCCCTCCGTTTTTCTCCTCTGCCTCCTCTACTCATTCTTCCAGGTTGTGTGCGGCTGGGCAGCTTCCAGATCCCAGCACACGGAAAAGCCACGCAAGTGTGCGGCCCACGGCCCTGGAAGATGCGTGGCCGCCTGGCTCACGAGCATCCAAGGAGCAGAGGCCGCATCGGAGCTCGGCAGCCAGGAAAGGTCATGCTGTTCCCAACACGACAGGCACCTTGGCTAGGGAGCGCACTGCGAGCTCCCGTGTTCGGGCGTGGTGCTGGGCGCAGGGCAAACAAAGAGGGGAGAGCTCAGGCCGGGCCCTCAGAGGACTCAGAGCTTCCAGGGAAGACACACATGCAATCAGAGGCCAGCGGAAGGCAGGAAGTACCCAATGCACAGCGAGGGACTGACGGCCACTGAAAAAGCCCACGCGAAGATGCCCTGGGCGGTGCGCAGAGGCGCCGCGGCGGGCAGGATCTCCCTGCCAGTTACCATCTGCTTTACCCGACTGTGTCACCAGCGATGCTGCTCTGTGGACTCAGCTAGGACTTTGGCACTAGAGATCCCAACGATGACGTCTTTCTGTCACTGGTGCACCCGTCCGCTCATCAGTGCAGATCACCTGCCTGACCGCCTGCTGGCCACCCGCTCTGCGCCACTTCTGGGTTCAGCCAGGAAGAAATCACATCGGGTCTCAGGCCGCCTGCGATTTTCCCTCCGGTGGGGCTCACAAATGGGAATGAAAATCTCTCAAATAAACGTCTGTTCATGCCCCACCTGGACTTTGAGCAATGAATCGAGTAGCCTTGGAAGGAGAGAAAAGAGAAAGCTGATGGAACAACACCTGACCTGCGGCCTGAAGCATGTGCGGGGTGGCGGAGGGGTGCGAGGCCCCAGGCCCGTGGTGGCCCAGGCACCGCGGGAGAAGCAGGGTGGGGGGCGGGGGCAGCAGGCACCGGAGGAAGCAGGAAGTCGGTGTGTCTAGTCTTGCAAGCTCTATGTGGGATTTCCTCTCCCAGAAAGGGGAAGCTATCCGGCATCAAATGCGGGGGAATAATGGGTTTCCAGGTGGCTGCAGTGTGCTAAATGGGTTTGATGTCTGCAGCTCTTCCAATGCCTCTACTGCTGTCCATCTGAGTTAAATTCTCTCTGTCAGTCTTCCCGTGATGGATACTGGCCCACTTTCTGGTATGGGGGCTGAATTTTCTGTCTACCAGGCATATGTTATACATCTTTCCAAAGTCTTATGAGTTAGCATCTATTCTTGTCCTATATCAAAAATGTGGGAACACTGGCAAGAAGAATTTGGGGTACTTGTCTAAGGTCACGAGCCATAGATCTGAATGTCGTTTGGGTTTCTAGCACTGCTATCATTTTTTCCATGGATGTTGATTTGATTACTTTCTAGTATTTAATTGGTTTTGCTATATGTCATCTGAAATTTATCAGAAATAAAAGGAGTTAGAATAGAAAACTAGGTAAATTCAAGTCAAATTGGGTGCATATTTAAAGCATTCTGCATACTGTAAATCTAATTTTTTCCTGAATGCTCCTAGTTGGGTTAGAATGAAAATATTATAGAGAAGCAATGATGCTGTGGTGAACACAATTTTAATTGTATCTTTATTTTAATGAGACTTGAATATTTTAGATGCATTTCAGCTTAAAATAAAGCACCTTTGGTAAAGCATTATTCTCTTAAAACTGTCTTGATAAATTTCTTGAGATACTCAGAGTTTCAACATACTAAGATGTCCTTGTGTTTGTTACTTTTTAACTTATACATATTTGGAATGTCAGTAGGTAAGATGGGTTTATGTCAAGTTTCGTGTTCCCATAATAAGGGTGTTCTATTTTAAATGTTACCTTGAGCACATACAATATTATTGGGTCTAAATAACATGCATAACTGTTATACCATTGTAAATGTTACTTAAATGAAGACTTTTGATCCATATTATTTAAATAAAATTTATTTCCATTCACCTTATATGGGAGAGAAAATTTCAAACACACTAAGCAATGTGATATTCAAAAACCACTAGTTAAATGCAGATTAATTTTTTAACGAGAATTCCTATGCAGTCCAGACAGTTCCCACATCCCATTGTGATTGACAAGGCTGACATATGGAATAGTTCACAAAATCCCAGGTGACTGACAGATGGAGAATAGAAAGGCGGGTAAAGTTGCCTGGAGAGCTGAGGATGATTTCACATTCAGCGGTTTTGATCAAAAGGATTCCAGATCTCACCCTAAATTTAGCACCGCTGGCAATTAGTGCATGATTTATTCAGCCCTTTCATTTGCTGGTTGACAAATGGAAAACAAGCACAAAATTAAAAATAAGTTTATTTCCAGCATTTCGGATATTTAAAATGTGTATGTCTTTGTTTGCACATAAATTAACATGAGATGAATTTATAGTGAGATTAAGTCTGAAATGGAGATGCAAGCAATAAATAAGAGCTGTTTTATGTCTCTTACGGATAGAACAGGTGTTTGAATTAAGAAATACTAATATGTTTGGCAGCACGGCTCCACCTTTAGCATTAGGGAGTTGATGCTTTCCTAAATTTAGAATAATCTTGCCACAAATTAGTCCTTTCATAAGCTTCCAACATAGGTGACCATCTGTAGGACAATATTAATGTTTTTCAGTCTAGTAGTAACAGAAACTCAAAACAACTCATGAGTTCTTTTGCATTCCAGGGCAGGGCACTGGGTCTTCCTCCCTGGTTTTTCCACTTTGGGTGTCCACTTGAAAGGACAGCAGACACCCAATTCTGAGCCCTCCCGTCACCTGTTAACGGAATTCCGTGACACGAGCGTGTGCAGTTTCCTTCCAGCTAAGCGCGAGGCGCACCTTCCAGGCTCTCCTGCAGCGCGGTTCCCCATGCTCGGGTGCTGCCCGCTGCTGCCACCTTCTGCCGTGCCGCTTGGAGTCAGAACACCCGGCATCAGTGCACAACCGCAGGGCAGTGCGGCTGTGGGCATCCCCTCCAGGGACACTGACTGAGGATGTAGAAGAAAATGAACTGAGCAAAATCCTTCTTCTTTCAGTAGTTACAAAAAAACAACAAAAATCAACACCTCTGAAAGACCTTGTGACTCATGCACAGGTGTAACTACCCACCTCTCAGAAGCCTCCTTGGTGCTGAGAGAGCTGCTTAGAAACATGAGCGAGTCTCTCCAGGAGCTTGGAAGCCAGAAGGACGCTCTGGAATGAGGCGTCTCCTGGCACAAGCGGCCCATGGAGGCGACCTGATATCAAAAGCAAACCAGAGTCACAGCTGAGGACAACAGGGCACCAGCAGCCAAGCGCCAGAGACTTGGGGGCCATGGGGGCAGATGTTTGGGACACTTACAGGTTTTCTCATTTGATTCATATTCCTGGTCTGACATTCAACTTTATTTATATTCATTATTCACAGTGGGAACTAGAACCGTTTTTAAAATAGCATAAAATCCACTTAAATTATAATGCAAAGAATCGCGCCCGATGTGATGCTTTAATTACTGTTACGCTAACCTTGGGGTGTGGGAAATGTCAATTTTCATTGGCCACATGAAGGCTGAGCCCAGGATTTAGCCCGCAGGTATGCGCAGTGCATGGGGTACAGCTCACCGGCACAGCCTCAGAAGCCCCCACAGTGGCTCAAATCTGCCTTCTCTCCTCCGCACACCCTGGGGCATCATCACTTTCTTGTTAGTCTTTTCTTCCTCCTCTCAGATGCTTCCTCCCTCACTCTCAGCAGCAGCTGCCCACAGATATTTACCAGGCAAATGGCTCAGCTGGGTCATGAGGCTCTTTGCTTTTCTTGTGGATCCTTTGCATGTGGCAGATCCTGGCTTTGCCTCCATCAGGACAGAAAATAGGGACCCACAATGTGATAGCACAGATTTTAAGGCTCATTATTCCTCCTGAAGCCAGTAGCCCCAATGCCACACCACCCCTGCTGTGTTTTGCCTTCCATGTACATGAGCTGCTTTGCCTGTGAACCAGGTCTGCATTCCTGGGACCCAGAGGGCCTTTCTATCAGGTGAGAAGCAGTCGGTCCTATTCCTCTACTGAATGTGGTCTCACCACTCCTCCAAAAGCTGCAGGGTGAAGAGGTAAAACATAGGAACACAACTAGACCCTAAATCCTTTGTGGTTAAAGGAAGGTGCGGAATTTCAGTGTATCCCAACTCCGCCCAGTTAAGCCATGTGTTAACTGGGAGAAACAGAGACTGAGTTTTTCTCATGTCAAATTTTTCTTGGAGAGAACACAGAGTTTCTACATTTCAGGCCTAAGACAAGCTAAGGCATACATATTCATACAGACAAATACACATGTATTAATACATTTATATACATTTATTTAAGACATGTATTAATACATTAATGTATTTAATACAGAGAAGCATGTATTACTATAGACACTTTTATTGTGGTCTCTATTTCCCAAAATATACATTGTGGAAATATTGTTTAATATTATGGGAAATAGCTACCTCTTAAACCCAACTCTGACTTTTGGCTGTCTATATATTTCTTCCTAATTAATCTGTGGAAGTAAAAAAATTATCAATGGTTGGGCACGTTTGAACTCCAAAAATTTCAACTTCACATGGATCAATTGAATTAAATCACAGTATCATGAGGAAAGTGACAATACCATCCCACTTTGGGGGAGAGAAAGAATAACATACCCTGTTAGTCACACATAGATCTATGAAAAGAATCTGTTTCCACTGACTCATAAGATTTTTCTTTCCTACTGCAAGCTTTTTTATCATGCGAAAAACCTGTGGTAAATGTAAATGTTGCTTTAATGTCCTGCGCACTGTCCATTTCCCCTGGGCCAATAAACTGTAATAAAAAGAAGGGAAAATGGAAAAGTAACACTTTACTGAATGACATCCACATGCCATTCCACTGGGAAGGTTATAAGACAGTAACTGTTTTTTGAATTCTCCATATTTCTCTGAAAGGATTTCTCTTTAAACAATGAAGTATATGATTAAATCTCAGCATTTGTCTAAATGTCTTTGTCCAACATGGTAGCCACTGACCACAAGTGTCTACTTGCATTTACATGAAAATACTAAGTCTGAGTCACTATAATGTTAGCTCTTGCAGTCACACTAGAAGTAGTTCATGTACTCCGCAGCTGCATGGGCCAGTGCCCACGTCACTCCACGACGGAGGCAGAAAGGGACTGGAATCCCGAGTTGCAGCGCAGAGGCAGGATGGTCTCCACTGGTCTTCTGAAGGCTGCCTTGGTCGCCTCCATTTTGATGGCTCCATTCAAGTTTTGATGAGCTGTGACTCATGTCTATTTTTAATCTTTATCATTTTCAAAGACTAATCACTAAAATACAATGCTTCTAAAAGCATTTTTTTATAAAAGAAAAAGCGATCATTTGTTCTTTGTAAGTATGCTAATATGAAGCATTTCATAAACAAAGAACATTCCCAAAATGTTTTCCTACTTGGATACAGAATAGGGGTTGGGTACATATACATCTCTTTATAGAACATAATTGATTATACGTAATTGCTTTTGATTAAATTCTAAATAATACACTTATTACTATCAAATTGTATCTTTTCAGGAGGAAAAGGAAAAAATGTTTACATAGTGGTGTGGAAGCAAAAAAATGTTCAGAAACAAAATTTAAAATATTGCATCATCAAAATAGAAGATAAATCAAAAAGTAGAAAAGCTTCAAAGAGCTTAATATTTTATGCTTTCTGATAAATACCTTGCAGCTATCTTTCTATGAATACAAAATTAAAAACCTGGTATAAAACAGACTGGAAGATATGGCTCAGGGAATTTCCCTCTTTGTTAAAGATAGAGCATTGCAGACGGGTGTGATGCTCTGTGCTCTTCAGCTTTGGTGCCTGAGTGATAGGAATAGTACTCTGAGGAGTTTCGCGGGGTAAGATGTCTCACTGTTCATTTCAGTTCATGAAGAGGTGGAGATTATGGCCAGTTTTCCATCCACTGCAAACTGTAACTGAGGTAATCTAACCACCTCCCACCCACCAAAAGCATGCATTTGTTGTTATAAATCCTCTTTATTCAGTCATCATCATTAGTATTTATATTGCAAAAAAAGGTTGCATATTTTTCTTGCTATCTGTCAAGGATTATATCTACATGTCCCCCAGTGCCTCCTGCACTCACAGGTGGGACTTTTCAGGAATGGCTGAGTCTAGGTTGTGTTTACTTGGATTAAAGTCTTTTTAACTAAATTAGTCCACTAACTGACCTAGCAGAGTTCTGGGTGTCGTTAATGGGAAGGCCCACCCCAGTTGTGGGCAGCAGCACTCAAAAGCCAGGTAGTCTGAGTGGGGTAAAACGGGAGGCTTGCTGTTGCTTCCTGCTGCCCCCCTTCCGCCCTTCCACAGACTATTTCTCCTCTCCCATGCCTTTTGCTGTGCTGCCCTGTCTTGCAGTCAGCCAATGATAGACTGAAACCTCTACCAACGGTGAGCCAAATAAACCTCTCCTCCTTAACTTGTGGAAGCCAAGTATTTTGTTTCAGCAACAAGAGAACTAACTGAGGCACCATCTTGTAAGTACCTTCACGTATGTCAATGCAGCACCCTTCACATATTAGCCACAGGGCTCCTTTGTTCCACTGTCCGATGAATTTCTCCACTGGATCTTTCATGGTCATCTCCTGCCTGGGCCTTTCCCACTGTCTCATGCTCTCTGGCCTGAAAAGGGAGAGGTTTGTGGAGTTCTGCGGTGATCGCAGCTGGCAACCCTGTCAGCTGCTGCTCAGCAGAAAGGTAGCAGGCCCAGACTTCCGTTTCAGTCAGCAGCTGAAGTTTCTAAGTTTTCAATTATACTGAATGTGAGTAAAATTTTCTAATGAGAAAAAAGTGAGGTGTACTTAACTAAAATAAAATATAAAGGCTTTTTTTCTTTTTTGTTTCTTGTTTTAGTTCCTTTTAAATTAGATTGAGTTTTCTAAGTCTGCTATGTCAGGTTAGAAAGCCTCGGTAAATGGGTGGAAACTCATCAGAATTTTCAACCGAGTTTACCATTCCATAAGTACTGTAAAATTACATAATTTCCTTCCTGTGAATTCTAAATTTCACTGTTATTATACCTATTTGCTATTTTAGTGAAATTTTCAAAAAATATTTCAAGACTCTGTTCACATATTTGTCACCCGAAGAACAGTCTCCAGATTCTTACTTTGTTCTCTTCCAAGCATAAGCAAGCATTCTTATAAAAAGTTGATTAATTATGTCAATTTTAGAGTCCTATGCTATAAGATGAAGAAGAAAATTAGGATTTCAGTGAAGAAGCTCACAAAGAAAACAGTCAGTGTCTGTAAAATAGAGGTCCAAAGTATTAATTATTATTGTTTTGTGGAATAATCTCAAAATATAAAGTTAATAATTAAAATACGGGGCTGGGGATTTAGCTCAGCGACATAAGCACCTGCCTGACAAATGGGAGGTCGTGAGTTTGATCCTTGGTACCAAAATAATAATAATAATAATTAAAATACATATGTTAAAAAGTTAGAGTGGCTTATATAAAAGCTGCAATGAGATATCTTGTTCAAGCAACAGCCTTCAATTTTGAGATCTTTTTGAATTCCAGGGAAAGATCTGAGGCAGCTCTGGCTCACGGACAGAAGGCTCTGGCAGGAGCGGGGAAGGCCACAGTGCTGCATCTCCACCCCTTCATCTTTTTCTCATCTTGTCCATTTGGTATTTGTTACTCTTTTCCGTCTTTAATAGACACCTGGTAAGTCTACAGAAGTCTGAACTAAGAAAGTAGATGTGTAGACAAGGAAGGAATGATATTAGTTAGAGAAAGTGATATCACATATTTTCCAACTTTTGAGACAATTCAAAGCACTAAGTTCAAAAATAAAATCTGATGAGAGAAAAGGCATTTAAGTTATAAAAGAAAGCATTGAAGATAATAAATATGTACAAGAAACAGAGAAAAATGGGGAAGTATCATTTACCACACAGAAAACTGATTACCGCTAACATATAGGTAATGTAATTAAATCAATAATGTTTACTAAGATGTGTGTTATAATATTTGAAAGGAGGATGCCTATATTTGCAGAGGATGCCTATATCTTAGTATCTTGAGTGAATCAGTCTTAGTTACTTTTCTTGCTGCTCAGACAAAAGGCCTGATGCCCAAAGTTAAAGGAGGAATGGGGGAAAGGCTCGCTGTAACCCCCAGTTTGCAGAGGGTTGGGTCCATAGCTGCTGGCCCCAGGGCAGGGTGGCACAGCAGGGGAGAAGCAGTTCCATGGGAGGCAGAAGGCTGAAAAGCAGCAACGTAGTAAAAGGCAACAACAGCAGTGGCCCTCTGCCCATCCCTCATGGCCTGTGCAGGCGCCCCACCTCGGCCGGGGTAGCCCTTACACCCTTAACCCTCGCATCGCAGTGTGAATCAGTCCCGCGTCACATCCTTAAACCCAGCACCACACTCTACACCAGCCACTTCCAAAGAGCTTCACCTATGACCCCATTAGGCTTTTGGGGGACACTGAGATGCAAGCCGTGACAGAAGCCAATGTGACAAAGCCCGTAATTGTCATCTGTGGTTATACAGAGGCTCCACACTTCCTCAGGAGGTCACCTGAAATGGTGTGCGGTACTGAGCCCCTGGCATGGTTTCTTCATATCTGCACACCAATAGTAAAGTTTGACTCATGGATTAGGTAAATCAAGCAATTAACACTAACTAGTAACAAAATTGAAAATTACAACTATAGGCTGTGGGATACAAGATATTTGCAACATAAATTTTTATTTCCGTAGTTTTCCATTTGCTATTTTCAGACCACAGTTGACAAGTGG
The DNA here is from genome assembly GCA_004027455.1 of Hydrochoerus hydrochaeris. Taxonomy (NCBI): domain Eukaryota; kingdom Metazoa; phylum Chordata; class Mammalia; order Rodentia; family Hydrochaeridae; genus Hydrochoerus; species Hydrochoerus hydrochaeris. The sequence continues at coordinate 23,082 of PVLA01013103.1, read as the reverse complement.
CTGAAAACAAGCAAACACAGGAAGAGTCCAGCTGTGGCGACACAGAGGAGGACCCTGCAGGGACCCTGAGATCTGAGGAATGACACAGCCCAGCGATGAGTTCCTTCAGAGCTCCTAGTGACTTTCACATCCATCCCCACACAGGCCGGGTAAACCAGAAGCCAGGAGAGGCAAAAGAGATGGACACTGGCAAAAACAGCCCAAGATAAGCTTGATTACCTTAATAGAAAGACTGAGAAGGACAGCCTAGCGAGTCAGACAACGTTTATTAGAAAATACAGCTCAGATTTTGACACGGAGAAGAACCCCTGCCCCTTCCTACCCCTGCCAGCCTGTGGGGGCTGCAGTCCTGGACAGGCTGCTCTGAGGTGAGCTGGGGCCCCATGGTGCTGCAGTTGAGAAGCCAGGTGTGAAGCGGAGACTTCTGTCCCCCAGGTGCCAACACCTCCCTCTCCCACAGCCTCCCCTCCCGCCCCAGTCGATGGAAGTCACTCAGGGTTCTGGGCTTCCCTGTGCTTTGCTCCTCAGTGTCAAGGGGGCTTAGGGAGAATCTAGGATTCTAACACAGCAAATCTGCTGTGAGCTAACACCCCAGCACAGACTCGCACACACTCACGCAGGCATGGCATTACTGAGGCCTTGTGCAGAGACAGAACTCCCATCACCAGCAGCAGCAGCTAGCATTCCCACCGCCTCCACAGACCACAGAAAACAGAGACTCCCCGAGTTCACTTGGCCGGCCAGCCTGGCTGCTGCTGGGAGTGGTGACCCTCCCCAGCCTCTCCTCCCCACTACTGAGCACCGTCTCAAACAGTCTTGCCATGACACAGGGTGTAGATAAGATTCTAAGTCTTTCATTGTAAATCCTCAAATGAGGAGTTTCATTTAAAAAAAAATCAAACATCTTACCAAAAATCATATTGCAGTGACACATAACTGCCCATGTTTGTAGCAACACAACTCAAAACAGCAAATCTTGAAAGCAGCCTACATGTCCATCAGCAGATGATGGATAAAGACAGGTTCTCACACTCCATGGAATCCTACTCTACCATAAAGAGGGATAAACCTGAGTCATTTTTAGGAAAATGGATACACTCTGAGACCATAAGAGTAAGTGAAATAAATCAGAAACACAAGCTTAAATAATGCATGGTTTCACTTACATGAGAAACCCGAATTATAAATAAAAAGCAAAATAAAAGGCAGGCAATAGGAAGGAGGGAGCTAGATCGTTCTCAAATGGGAAGAGGACCAAGCTGGAGTGGTGGGGGGTGAGAGAAGGAATTAAGATGTGTTAGGTACATTTGCCAGCTCCACACAAGGCATGCAAGCATTAGGCACTACACACATGTACTAATAAAACTTAAAATAAAATGAAAGAAAATGAAAATGAAAATAAAGTAAAATAAAATACCACACATATACCAAAGATGAATTTCAAAAATACACAAGAATCTCTGAGAAATGGTGAAAAAGGAAGCTGATTTTCAAAAGACAAACAGAACAAACAGAAAACAAAAATAGCAGATTTAAGCCACAATTTCATTAATTGTAGTTTACCTAAATATACCAATTAAATATAAAAACTAATAGCAAAAGTTAAAAGAAAATAATTACATACTGCCTGCAGGCAACTCATTCCAAGGGTAACAGATACAGTAGTTGGAAGTCAAAGGACACAAATGACAGATTATTAAGATAGTTCAGAAGAAAAGAGAGTGAAGACATCACATAGAATGGAACCCAGGGCAGAGGAAAAATCAGAGATGTAGTGAGAGAAACTTCACTACAGTCACAGAATGATCACTTCAACGAGACTGGGAAACCCTAAGTGTATATGAATAAAATATCAAACTTCAAAATATTTGAAGGAAAACTAATAGAACCGAAGAGAAACTGATGAATATACATTGACACCTGGTGATTTCAATAACCTCTCTTTCAAGAAATGGTAGAAAAGTGTCACAGATGATCAGCAAAGACACAGGAAGACAAAAAAAAGCATCATCTATCATCAGGACCTAGTTTCAAGCACACAGAACACATGCTGACAAATATCATGTCCCAAGCCTCAGAGCAAGCCTCAGTATACTGACATGAATTGAAGTCATATGCAGTGTGACTTCGACAATGACAAAATCAAAGTAGAAATCAGGAACAGAAAGCTAACAGGAAGATCACCAAATATTTGCAAGCTGAATGGCTCACTCCTAAATAACCATAGGACAAAGAAGAATCTCAAGGAATTAAAAAGATCATTGAACAAAATAAAATTCAATGCATCAAAGTTTGGGGGACACAGCTAAAGCAGTGCTGGGGAGAGTTTACCACAGTGAGTACTGACAGCAGAAAGGAAGAAGATTCGGTATGGATAATCTAAGCTTACATCAAGAAGGAAGAGCAAAATAAGCGTGAAGCCAGCCAAAACAAAGGAATGAATAGCAGTAGCAGCAGATTTCAAACAAATTAGGAAACAGAAAGTAAAGATGAATCTATGAAACAAAAAGTCACGTTTAAAAAGAAAATTCTAAAGCTGACAAAACTCACTTGACAAGCAAGAAAGATGATGCAAATCACCAGCATTAAGAATAAAACAAGGGCAGCCACTGTGAAGACATTGAAGGGATAATACAGAAAATAGTGTTAACGATCCTGTGGGTATAAATGTGACAAATTAGCAGAATGGACCAATTTCTCTAACGTTACAAATGATGGAAGCTCTCTGTGTAATACGAATTGTAGAAAGAAAGAAAAAAAGAAAGAAAGAAAGAAAGAAAGAAAGAAAGAAAGAAAGAAAGAAAGAAGAAAGAAAGGAAAGAAAGAAAGAAAGAAAGAAAGAAAGAAAGAAAGAAAGAAAGAAAGAAAATTTTGCAGCCTGTAACTATCTGTGAAATTTAACTTATAAATACTTCCCCATCCTCAGATCTAGATATCTGGGGGACAGTTCCATGGCCCGTGTTACAATAAATCAGCACCAATTCTGCAATCTCTTCCCCCCAAAAATGGAATAAGAGGAAATACTTCTCAATTTGTTATATGAAGCCAGTGTTATCCTGGTAAATCAGACAGGCAACACCCACAGATATCCTTAACAAGATATTGGCATTTAGACTTCAGTGTATACAAAAGTCATTCTTCCTGATCAAGGAGTGGAGGGTGTGTCACTCAGAAAGCAACTGGTGCCATCTACACTGGCAGGCTGAAGATGAAGAAATGTGATTAGATGCAGAAAGAGCATTTGACAAAACTCAGTACAGGTTTACAGTAAAAAGTATGTCAAATGCGAAGAGAACTTCATTTTAATTGTTAAAAATTCTCAAAATGCTCTAAATATCTGCTACCTAACTGTTACAGGCTGAGCATTTTCCGTGTGGGATTTGGAACCAGACCAAAGAGTTCCCTTCCGCCATTCTATTCACTGTAGGGCTTGGAGTTTGAGACAGCCCAGACACCAGAGGGCGGTGGCATATGGCTCAGAAATAAATAAATGAATCTATTTGCAGATGATATGATTTTTCCACAGAAAACTTAAAGGACTGTTAAAAAGTCTTTAAGAGCTAATAATTGAATTCTGTGTAGTAAGTAACAGAACAAATGATCGAGATACCAAGATGGACTGTGCTTTTTATATGAGCAATCACATCTTAGATAGAAATTAAAATTACATCGGCAATTACAGCAGTCCAAAACCCTGAACATACAAATGCATGGCTAATGTGTAAGAGTTAAGGGGCAAAAAGTGCTACCTACTGGTGAAAGAAATCGAGAAAGAATAAAAAAAAAAACTGTAAATAAGCAATGGGTTGGAAGGTTAAACATGATGAACCTGTCAGTTCTGATATCCCAGGTCAATGTCATTCTTCTGATCAAAATTCCAGGAAGGTAGTTTTGTGCATAAAGAAAAGACTTTTCAAAACTTTCACAGAAAATAAAAAGAATTAAAATAACTAATTTTAAAAAATAAAAATAGGAAGAATCACTTCATATCTTGTCAAGGCTTGTTATATAACCAGGACCTTATCCTCCTGGAATTCTACAGATAAACCAATCTATGGATCAGAATAGAAAATGTAGAGATAGCAAAATACAATGTTGCCAACTTTTTTGGACAAAGATTCAAGCATCAATAGAGTAAAAGTAGTTTATTCACCAAATGGTGCTGGAGCAACTGGATATATATATAAGAATATAAAGTTATTTTTCTACTGAGACTGCACTGTATCTAAAATTAACTCAAAATAGATCCTAGATGGTAACATCTAATGTGAAACTATAAAATGTTTAGGAAAAACTTTCCAAGTGAAATTTGTAGGTCCTCAGTTTTGTTAGAGTTGCTCAATATGACATCAAAAGTACCAAAAACAAAAGAATTATTGAAATTGGACTCCATCAAAATCATAAGTTTTGATATGTGAAAAACTCTTAGAATAAATATAAGTAAAGCTACAATCTGAGAAAAAATAATTGCAAGCCATGTCTGTGACCAGGTCTTCATACGCAGATTGTGAAAAACAGTCAAAATTCAGTAGCAAAGAAATAAACAGCCTATTAAGAAAATGGTCAAAAGCTAGGTGAGATAGTTCACTAAGGAAGATATGCAGATGGAAAAATCTGTACAAGAAAATGTGTGTAAATCATGCTAGCTAAACACAAAATGAGGCATCACTACCTGATTATCAGATTATTCAAAATAAAAGTGGAAGCAATATCAAATCATGGCTAAATGACAAAGGTACTAGATTGCTCTTTCACTCTTAATAGGAATTTCTTGTGAAGCATTTGAGAAAATATTTTTGCAGTTGATTTACCACAAGACCCACTGGGCCCTCTGGAAAAACTGCCCCAGAGAAATGAAAAGGTGTAAACAATAATAAATCCTGTACATGATTATCCATAACAGCTCTACCAATAATTGTTGAAAAACAAAATGTCCTTCCTTAGATAAAAGATCAAATGAATGGATACATTTATACTGAGGAATACTACTCTACTACCAGTAGGAGTGAATTATGGATAAACATTGAATGAATAAATATCTCCATTTCTAAAGGTTATAAGTTAAGTAAATGCAAAAGAAGTTAAACTATCCCATGCATTTATTCAGAACATACCACAATGAAACCATTGAAATTATGCAAATGCATGAAAATTAAACAACTTACTCTTGAAAAATCCATGGCTCACAAAATAAAGAAAGAAATTAGATACTTTCTAGAATCAAACAATAATGGAGTGCAACATGCCAAGGATATGATGAAAGTGGTATTGAGAGGCACACTTTTAGTTATGAATGCCGATAGATAGATAGATAGATAGATAGATAGATAGATAGTAGAGAGATAGACAGATGCACCTTTATGACTACAAAAACAAGAACAATCCAAACCCAAAACTAATATGAGGAAGAACAAATAAAGATTAGAGCGGAGCAGAAATTATTAAAATTGAGGCTGTAGAAACAATACAAAGAACCGGTAAATCAAAGACCTGGTTCTTTGAAAGAAACAAAACAGACAAAAATTTAGTCTATCTTGCCAAAAAAGATCAGAAAATATCAAAATCAGTGCAATTAAAAATATGAAATTAGAAAGAACATCACAGAAATCCTGAAAGCTATTAGGAACTATTTTGAAGATTTGTACTCCAATAAAGTGGAGATTTTAGAAGAAATGATGGATTCCTAGACCCATATCTATTACCAGAATAAAGATCTTAAAACTTTGAATAATCCAACAATGGACAATGAAACTGAAGCAGTAATAACAAACCTATCAATTTAGGGAAGCTCAGCTCTCAAAGGATTCACTGATGAATTCTACAAGAACTTTAGGAAAGACCTAACACCAAAACTCCTCGAGCTGTTTAACAAAATTCAAAGGGAAGGAGTACTTCCAAAGTTGTTTCTAGAAGATAGAATTCCCCTTGTTCAAAAGCCAGACAAGGATCCAGCAAAAAATGAGAGCTACAGCCCAAACTCTTTAATGAACAGTCACAAAAATCCTCATCAAGATACTGACAGAGTTCAATAAATCATCAAGATCATCCATCATGAACAAGTAGACTTCATCCCAGAAATGCAAGGATGGCTCAATATATGTAAATCAACATATGTTATCCATCACCTAAACACGAGCAAGTTCCAAAATCACATGATCATCTAAATAGATGCACAAAAACATTTTACAAAATCCAAAGTCCTTTCATGATTAAAAAAATAAGGAAAATAGATATAAAAGGGTTTTATCTCAATCTGATCAAAGTCATTTGTAACAAAACTGTTGTCAAAATTATGAAAAATGGGGAAAAGTTGAAAGACTTCCCTCTAAAATCAGGAACTAATTAAAGATGTTCACTTTGAAGTCTTGTTGAAGATAGTATACAAAACGTTACCCCTGAGATACACTAAACCTTTCTTTCTTAAAAATATTACCCAGACTAATCATAAAAGGTAAGAAATAAAGGGAATATGGATAAGAAAAGAAGTCAAACTATTTTTTGCAGCTGCCATGATCCTCTACACAGAAGTTCTCCAAAAATTCCAAAACCTCCTAGTATTAATAATGCTTGCATTGTAGCAAGATGTAAAATCACATAAAGCTCAGTAACATTCATATACACCAATAATGAGCTTGCTGAGAAAGAAATTAGTAAAACAATAACTTGCACAATAATATCAGGAAAAATTAAATACCAAGGAAATAACCTAAGGAAGTTAAATACGTCTACAACAAAACCACATTCCTCTAAAAGCACTCAAAGGTAATGCATCAAAAAAAATAGAACAATAATCCCAGTTCCTGGATAGGCAGAACCAGTGTAGTCAAATTATATTACAAAGCTGCAGGGATAACAGCCTGATTCTGGCTCAAAGACAGACAGAAGGATCAAGGGAACAGAATAGAGAATGGCAGAGAACACCCCCGACACATTCAGTTATCTATTCTTTGACAAAGGGGCCAGAAAAGTACATTGGCTGAAAGACCAGCTCCTTAATACACGACACTGGGAGAAATGGACATCCAAGTGGGAAACATGTGGGAGTCTAGACTTCCATATCTCACGGTGTACTGAGCTGAAATATCAATGGATCAAAGATCTAAATGTTATAGCAAAAGCACTTAATCTGGGTTTGATAGGTAAAACGCTTGAAGAAGAGGCAGAAAGAAGGACTTTCTAAACAGAGTGTCAGTTTCTCAAGAAATAGCATTAGAATCAACAAATGGGATCATATCAAATCAAAACCTTTTGCCCAGCAAAGGAAACAAGCAACAGAGTGAAGATACAACCCACACGATGGGAAAAAAATCTGCCAGCTATTCCTCATGTGGATGACTGATATATGATGTATAAAAAGCTCAAAAATAAAACTCCTAAATAAATGACACAATAAAAAGGCAAACAAAATGAACAGTCATTTCTCTGAACAAGTACAAATCTCCAATAAATACACGAAAAAAAAATTAGCATCTCTGGCTATTACAGAAATGCAAATTAAAACAACTCTGAGATCCCATCTTACCAGTGAAAGAAGAAGCAGTCATCAGAAAGTCTAACAACAAAAGCTAGCGAGGCTGTGAGGGGAAGAGGGGCACTTCCGCAATGTTGGTGGCCCAGCCATTCCCCGTCTGGGCATCGTCCCCAGAGATTTAAAGTGATCATTGTACAGTGGTCCATGCACGGCCATGTTTACAGTAGCACAATATGTGCTAGTTAACTCTTGAAAGTGGATTTTACATCCATCAAGAAATGAATGGATAAAGAAAATGTAGCGTGTATATACAATGGAGTACTATGCTGAAAAATAAATTAAATTAAAGGAAAAGAAAAAGAAAAATGACTCAATTGTAGGAGAGGGGATGCACCTTGAAACCATAATATTAAATGAAATAAATCAGACAGACCAGCTTAAATATCACATGATTTTTCTTATATAAGAAACTCAAAACATAAATAAAATTCAAAATAAACCATAGATACCAGGAAATAAAGAGACAGGTCTTTTGAAAATAGGAAGGGAACCTGGAGATGAAGGAACAGGAAGAGATAGGGGAGGAGGAGATGAAAATGAAGAACTGAGATGTACATGCACCAAGTTACACACACGACCAAAGTGCCCATGAGAAATGTGATCACTATGTACTGTAAACGCTGCCATTTGCACTTTCAAAGACTGTATGTCCACATCCTGTCCTAGTCCCCACTTGAATCCCAGGAGACCATTTTGCTTTTCCATAAAGAATACCATCCTGGCCCCTTTAGGAAAGGTCCTCCAGTGTCCTAAAGAAAAGAACGGTTGGGTGAGCAGATGTCAAGCACTCTCACAGGTTCCTGTGGTGTGCGGGCAATGTACCAAACACATTTCCATCTAGAACCCTCCAGTAAAGCCTAAGAGGATGGTCAGCCGCCATAAAGCAGCGTATAAAATCCTGTCTTGAAATAAGGATGAAAGAGGTTTTTGTGACAATTATGCTCCTATTTTTGTTCTTTGGCTTTTGTTTCATTGTTTTTCTGAGGCGATCACAGAGATGTTATGCAGAGAATAATAAACGTATGTACTTAAACACATTTAAAGACTGACTGTAGTTTTCCATTCCCCTTTGTATACAACTATGCCATGTTAGTGTGTGGATTCACATCTCACCTTGAGCTGAAACAAAGAAAACTACCAACTGAAGTTTCCAGTACCAACGCTGAATTTCTATGATTTTTCTTTGTAAAGATTAAAGAAAGTTAGTTGTCACAGGAAAAACCAAAAAGAAACATACTCAGGGAGTAGAGGGGAGGGAAAATCACATTTACCATAGTTGTAGAAGGATTTTCCTGTAGATTTCCCAACATGAAGAGCAAGTTCTTATTTTAAAAAATGATAAATCTATTGAACATAACACTGCAAGAATTTTTGATTACTATCAAATTCTCAAGTCAACTGCTTTTAAAGGACTTAAGAGCCCCATGCTGTACCTAGATTCGGACTAAAAATAAACTTGACCAACACTGAGTAAAACACTTACAGATCCAGAGCAGAGACGCTGTGGGGACCGGAAGGCGGCAGCCCCTCCCTGAAAGGCCAGGGGCCTGCCGAGCACCTGCAGAGCCAAACCGAAAGGCTTCTCTGTCCAGTGGACAGCACGTCTGCTGGTCCACGCCTCCCCCACAGGCCAAACTGTGCTTGTTTAAATGGTGCAATTCGGAGAGAATTCCGGGAGAGCAGCAAAAGTGACCCTCACCTCAAGCTCACCGCTGTCCATCACACGGACCTGCTACACACTTCTCGGTCTGACACCCAAAATAATCCCAGTTTGGATCCAAATACTGAATTAAAAAGTCTCGCTAGATTTCGGGAGGGTGCCCTCTCCCAAGGGGTGAGAAGCCGTGACAATAATCCTCCGGCGAGATAAAGTGCTGGAATCCTACAAAGGCTGGGAAGGGCAAACAGAAAATATTCTCCGGCAAATTAATAGATGCCGGAAGGTTAGGAAGGTCACACCCTGATAAATACACCGGAGTGGACAGAGGTCAGCAGGGAAGGATAAGAAGGTGCAGGGAGTAATCCTAGTGCGAGAGAAGAATATGTGTAATACAAACCGCCACACACAGAGTGAATTCAGGTGTGAAGCATGTATTCCAAAAGCAAAGGTGAAACTGAAAGGAAGATTGTGGAAAAGTTTAAAAAAACATCAGAACATTTCTCAAAGAACAAAGGAATAAGAGGTCACCAGCAGAGGCACTGGCTTGTGGGAAGGCAGGGATGAGCAATTTATTGACCAAAGCGGGGACTCTTAAGTTTTAGATATACTCTTTGATTTATTTTTAACCAAAGGGAAGGGGGAGTAGATGGAAGCAAGAGACAAATTCAGCCTGGCTTTAAAGTCATGCAGGAGCTGAGGTGGGGACACACTTCTGTAATCCCAGCACCCGGAAGGCTGAGGCAGGAGGATCCTTGCAAATTCGAGACCAGCCTACAAAGTGAGCTCAAGGCCAGCCTGAACTGCATAATGAGATCCTGTCTCAAAAAGAAAAGGAGGAAAAAAAAAGAAAGAAAGAAAAATCATATGGCAGTGACAAGCATGGAGGAGAAAGTAGAAAATAGGAAACTAAGAAGTTTGTTTAGTTTTTCCTTTTACTTGAAGGACATTAGCAATTATTAATTCTTAAGTATCAGAGCAAACATCATAAAAGAAATTGATGCTAAAAACACCTTAATTATCCATAAAGTAAATGTTAAGTTTATACTGTCTAAAGTTTTATGCTTCAGTTGGGTTATTTTGAAAAAATAAACCTCTCACATATACCTGTGTACCTGTGTGTGTCATATCCATACCTATTACCTACTTACAGATTTCTGTATGTGTGCACAGGTGCACACACGGATTCTTCCATGTATGTACACAATGTAGACAATGCATATCCATCTAACAATATGGATACACACATTCTCATGTCTGTACTTCTATAAATGCAATAAGAAAGAGAAAGTGTCATTATCTAGAAATCAAAAACTCATAAATTCAGAGGGGTGAGAATAATGAACTTTTCCCTTCACCTCAACATACATACTCCAACAAAAGAGACTAAATACCTGGATTTTAATCACTGTTTTCACTAAAATGCTCTGGTCTCCTGTTTTGAGAATTTGCTTGACCCCCAAAATAATGGATGGAAAGCATTAGCTGTTAAGCCTGGTGAGTAAGTTATATGTTTGATTTATGTTTGGCCTCAGTATCTGACTGAGACTCTGAAAACTTCAATATGAATCGTAAATGACAGTCCTGGTGAAAATGCTATTTCCCAGACAACGCCCAGGTGGCAGAATGCCAAGTCTGTTTTCTGTACCTCAGCAGCCTCCTCTGTCTCCCCCGACACACACACACACACACACACACACACACACACACACACTTCTATTACTAAGGAAAAACCTAACCGAACAACCAGGCTGCACCAGCCTTCATTGACTTTTGTACGCATCACTAGTTTTGAAAGCTTCGCAACACATTATTAGTCTCTTACTAACTTGGATGTAAGAGGGACCTAATAGTTTGAATCTCAGAAAAATGTTATTCCCTGTGGACTAGAGAAAAGTTGTCTTCTGTTCCTCTGCCAAGCCCCAGGGTCCATCCTGGGTACCATCTTTGTTATAAAACACTCCCCAAGATCTGACTTTACCCTCCATCAGTCCTCCCACAATCTGCTCCCACACTGGTCTTGGCACCCTCAGAATTCTCTGGTATATTTAACTATATCTTTGCTCTGCTTGATGAGACTAGGAGTTATTTGGAGGCAGACTGTGCCTACTTTATCTCTGCACCCACTGTAATTCCCACATCCCACAATGGCCTCACAGAACCCATGCAGAACCCTTGGGATAACCCATAGCAGCAAGGTAGAGTTTTCAGTCAGGAACTGAGTTATCAGGATACACTGAGTCCCGTTGTCTTTCTGTTTACATGGAGGTGACAGAATACTGGTGTTTAGAAAAGTCAGAAGACTCTTTAAGTGAGTTAAATTGAATTTTAGGCCTTTGTTTTATTATGTTCAGTATTAAATGTTGATGGTTAGAGGAAGTTTATGGAAACTGGGTCTCAGTCCTGTTTCCCCTCCTCATACACCCCAGCAGGATGGGCAGGCAAGGAGTCATGTTGCTGGATGACTGACTGGGAACTGGATCTTTCTCTGCACCTGCTGAAAATGACAGAGACCCTGGCATGTGTAGGATCCACTCTGCTAGGTTACCCTAATCTCTCCTGCTGTCCTCAGAACCAACGTGGCCAGGGCACAAGCCTGGAAGAACCCACAGCCCAAAGCAGGTCCCTCCGGCAAGGTTTGTCCTGAGGATGGGAATATTTCTTTAGGGCACAAGAGACTCAGTTATAAGAAATTCCTTAGAATTCTTAGTAGCACCACAGTAGCCATCCAGGGTATAGTTTTTCAATTGCACATTTTTAATTAATAGCTTGAAATTTTAAAGAGTTATACTTGTACAAATTTCCCACAAGGAATGTAAGCATTATGTACTACAAATATGCAGAATAAATATGGAATATAGCAAAAATATATAATGGAAAAATTATATGATGAAAAAAATGAAACTTTTAACTTGAGATACTTATAAAAACATTGAACATTTATTAGCTACTATTAATGAAATTAAAGAAAAGGAGAAGTGTGTTTATAAAGTCAAATGTCATACATTTAAGATCTTATTTGATGTTTACACTTGCCCAATATTTCATAGAATTAGTTGGAGTTATCAGTAATGTAACTTCTCTATCTGTCTGCAGCGCTGTACCGCCACCTGTTACCTAATACGACCCCCAAAGGCTGAACGTTTGAAGGCCTGGTTGCCAGGCGATAGGTCTGGGAAGTGCTTGGACCATGAGGGTTTGTATCCGGAGAGGATTAATCCACAGAGGAGATCATAATTTAATGCGTTGATAGGAAGCCACAGAAACAAGAGAGGGTCCCTAATTGAAGTGAGTGGGTCCTGGAGCATGGAGCCTGGGGTCTGCGTGCCTTGTCGCTGGTCCTTTCCTCTCTGGCTGTTTCCCCTCCATCCCTGTTTCCTGGCTGCCAGGCGTGAGCAGCGCGGCTGGCTCTCCCACGCCCACCCACCAGTTTCTGCTTCAGCTCAGGCCCACGGCAACGGAGCTAGCCAACTATTGACTGAAGCCTGGAGCCAAAATAAACCTTTGCTCTGTTAAGCAATTTATGTCACGTGTTTTGTCACAGTGATAAAAACCTTACTAATATAGAATGTAATGTATGGCAGGGAATCCAGGTCACCCAACATGACTGTGTTCTTTTGCAACCCACCATTTCTATCTGCGGCATACAAAGACCACAAACCTCTAGAATACCAGAGGGCAAAAGGAAACATCTAGAGACACACACATGAGTCTCTGGGAGGAAACACACAAATGAGAGGCTTAGCTTGACAAAGTTGATTGCCTGATTGTACGTGTAAAGGAAATTGTGAAACTAAGTAGTAAGGGGAATTTATGGATATAATTTCTCTTGAAACTAAAAAAGACTTTTGGATGCAATATTGTATAAACTAGGGGCAACCCAGGGGCCCAATATACCATGAAACACAATCCAGAAAATAGAGGTAAAACAATTTTTTTTCAATAAAGGAAATAAAGCAAAAGGGAAAAGCATTATTTCAGCCCATTTCAAGTTCAAACACAATTACACAAAATAAACAAGGCAAGTCAGTAAAATGGGTCTGGAGAAGGTCCATTCATGTGTTTATGACAGTAGCAACACAGTCATATTAAAGAATTTAATATTCAGAAAAAAATGGAAAATCAGCTAGTTCTCTTGTATTTCCAAAATGATTTATTTTAACCATTGCTCGGAGACCAGGAAACACAACTGATTCCCATAAATGGCTCTGTGTGCCACCCTGAGTGGCACGTTATCTAGAAATGCTGTCAAATCCTCTCCATCCAGCTTGTACTCCAAATATTGCTAGGGTCTGATTCACGGTAGTCTGGCGTGGCTGGACTTCATTCTTGTGTCCTGATCCTCCCCTGCTCTGCCCCCCTTACCTCAGTATGGAAAAGGGACCCCTTGAATGCTCCATCCTACAAACTGTGGAAAGAAGGCAGAAGGTGAGGGTGCTGGGAGCAGCCCCTGGTGAGAGAGAAATAAGAGTTGATGGGTAAATTCTTACCTTCTCACTCCCTATAAGAAAATCCTGAGGCACAGCTTGTAAAACTCTTTGGAAGGTTACGCAATGAATCCCTCTTAGTGGTGACCAAAAGCATCACATTCTGAATTAACTTTCTTCACAGAATACAAACAATTGGCTCAAACTTTTCATGTAGGAAAACACAGAGCAAAGACATCATGATTAGAATTTCTCTAAAGGGACATCTCTTTTGAATGTTGGAAGGAGACAAAAAAGTTGAGCCTTGCAATTTCTTCTTCTTAAAAATGGAGAGATATGTTAGTCGCTGATGAATTCTAATATATTAAGTAGCTTTCCTTTACTGTAACAAACATCATCAATTTACAAAGAAAAAAGGTTTATATGGGTTTACAGTTTTGGGGGCTTCGGTCCATGGTCACTGGTCTCTTTGCTTTTGGACAGCTGAATATGCAGAACATTATCTATCATAAGGAGTTCAGGGATGAGCAAATCCATTCACTGTGTGGTGGGAAAATGATAAAGTCAAATGATAAAGGAAGGGGCAGGGTCCTAACATCTTCCTCAAGGGCACATCCCTGATAACTGGATGACCCTTCAGGAGGCCACACCTCCAGAATTTGCACCAGCTTGCAATTGCAATTTCCACGCTGGAGACTGAGGCTTTGGCACATGGGCCACTGTGGCCCATTCAAGACACAAACTCTACGAGCTGCACTTTGACTTGAACAGGTTTTCTGAATAAGCTACCTTATGGATTAAGGCAGAGTAGTGAATGGGAGGTCTTTATGTCTTAAGAATGGTAATATAAGCGTGTTTTGTATTGGGTTTAGTGTGGTTTTGGCTGCATATATTGATTTTTGGTATATATTTGTATTTCTTACAGTTCTTTGCATTCAAGATAATTTTTCCATGATTTTGCCTACATTTGCAACTTCAGGATTAAAGGATTTTTAAAAAGGAATTATCTTTTACCAAAACAATTTTATTATTGTGCACCATGCCAAATACCAGGTGCTTTACATGAATATGTATAAATACATTGGCACTAGGTCACAGGGCTCAGAGCAAGCCATTGGTTTCTGGTTTCTGGCCCACCAATTAAAGAGCTTGGAAGTTGTCATTCCCATCCTCACTAGAAGAAAAAGACTTAACACACTGAAAATCAGCTCTTTTAAAATCCTTCAGAGAATTGAGGTCACAGGACAAATCACCACTCTCGAGCTGAGCAGACAGGTGGACGCAGCATCAGAGCTCCTGGCAGCAGGCACCAGGGCTGGAGCCAGGACTCGCTGGAACGCTGACAGAGCCATTGACTAATTGTTGGAAACTGAGCCCGACGAGCTTGAGAGATAAAGCTGCTGGAGCTGCCAGGCCCTGACAGGAAGCCACTCAGGCTCTCACTGTGGAGATTTAGGAAAATCCTTTCTGGTGGAAAGAAGGGGGAAAAGCAAGCATTTGATAGATACTCAGAGCTGCTTTTATTCTTAGGAAACGCTTTCCTTCAAGGAGAACAATTTTACCTCCACCAAATCAGCATGGAATTACCCAGTGCTGGAAGCCAGCATCATGCAATCAACCCCCCCCCCCACCGCCCTAATCTATGTAAGGGAAGGAAAGTGGCCAGTGCCAGCCTGGTCTAGACTTCCTCATGAGGGAAGAGACAGACTTGGCTCCGATTCACTGAAGACTCATCCTAGTTCTGTAGAACACGATTGTCTCCCTTGTGCCTTGCTACAGGGAAAGAACTGCTGACACCTGGGGGTTAAACCAAAAGATCCAGAAGGCTCAGCCCCATTCAAGGAGTCTCCAGGGAACACTGAAGACAGACAGACGGACAGAAAAGAGGACATCAGCATGGGGGAGGAGGGAATGTTAGCTTCTCTCATCAAATATACAGCAAACAAACAAGCAAACAAACAAAAGCAGTCCGTCTCCAAGCCAGGCAACACAAGGCCTAAGACGGAACCCTGCTCCTTACAGCCAACATGTGCTGCCTGGCTTCCAGCGAAAGCAAGGTGAGGCACGATAAAAGGGAAAAAGTGACGCCCAAAGACACAAGGGGTGATTGATGTGCTCAGGGTGCTAATGGGAAAGTGGGTAGAGTCGCATGCAAGAATGGGTATTTAATACACGCAGAGAAATGGAAACACTAAGAAAATCAGTCATTCTGTATTTTTGGAAGCTTCCTAGGAGGTAAACGAATCATCCATATTTTGCTGAGTCATCATCACTGGAAAACCAGACACAACCTGCGCTGATGTGACAGTCATCGACTCCGGAAAGCAGTGTCTGCAGTAGGCAAAGCCCCCTTTCAAGTCAGAAGAGAGAGATTCCAGTTAGTCAGCAAGAATGAAGATGTGTGTTCAAGAAACAGAGATTCTGTCTTCCTTTCCCAGATGGATGCCCAGCAGGAGGTCCCGTGAATTTGCCAGGGAATCCTATGCCTGTCTGCACAGGGTGACCAGAAGGGCATGCGATGGAGCTGGGAAGCCATACATCAAAGAGCCGGGAGGCAGGATATTATCATGCATGCTGCAACTCGGGCTGACCCCGCCCAGGGGCAGAGAGGCTTCACCTGTCTTTCCAGTGCTTCCCTCAAGACTCCTTGGAACTTAGGGCCAGTCCAGGAGCAGGGAGCAAAGCAGACGTCAGCTAGAACTGTGACCACCTTCTGCATGGAGACTGCAGCACAACATTCCCTAAATAGCTCACACCTGCCCCTTCCTTGGGGTCTCACACAGACAGCACTGATGGCCTACGGGGCGGGGGTGACTGGGGAAAGCTATTAACTCATAGGAAGAAGAGCATACAGGTCAACTCATCAAACTGACCTGTCCCCTCCTGGCTCTTTCCATCCCTTCCCAGCATCCAGGAATGACCACTGCTTGGAGAGAGGAGTAGGGAAAGGTCTCCGGACCTCCAATCTGTCAGTCTCTCCAACCCAACTCATTCATGGCACTGTGGGTGAGGAGTAGAACTGAGACTGCACCACAAGGTCCATAAGAATGTGCTGCCGTCAGTCCTGCTGTCAGCCTTCCCAGCTCCACAGGCTCAGTCCTGACATCACTGTGCAGACAGGGGCAGGGCCAGGCTACCAACCTCATGAGCTTCCTGCTGGGACTCCAAACCAGAAAGACCACCTTGATGTCCTTTTTCAGGCTGAACTTTCAAATCAGCAATGTAATACCCAGAGTAATCTGAAAGTTAGGGAACTCACCCAAGATTTCATTAAGGGTCTAAGAGCACAGATCTAAAATCAATGTTCCAAAGTCTAACTGGAGAAAGGTCAGCTCTCTGCACATTGATACTGCTCCAAAGACAACTGGGAACATAAATCAGTGTAAATGTTAAGGATTTTAGTCCCCCTAACAGTTTTGAGATGCATTATTCTTATCACCACTATTTGCAGAATGTACCACTGAGGTTCGGGTCAGTTAAGCCCTGCACCCAGGGTCTCATGGCTGGTTCAGCAGAACTTGATGCTGGGCATGTCTGCTTTGAAATTCATTTTATTTCCACTGCATCCTCAGCTTCCCAGGAAAGAGAATTTGGTAAAGCAGCTCTACTCAAACTGCAATGCCGTGTGCTTGGTGTGAACCCAACACCAAGTGTTCACTGTTTAGTAATTTGCATCAGTGTTTAATGACTTTTTTATTGCTAAGCTTTACAAATGCCTTAGATTTTTTTTCATTTTTTTATTCAAAGAGAAAAAAAACAGGAAAAAGGTAGAAATATTACAGAATTTCAAGAAAAGAAGATAAATAGTAAGAAATCACTAGTTGATACATTACACATTGTTCTTTTAGAAATAGTTATTCAAGTTACAGGATTAAAGCACACAAAGTAGGCACTAAAGCAGTGAGAGTGCAAACAGATCTGTTCAACAATCCAACAAGAACCTAGAAA